>OZ038456.1:5292142-5321823 GCA_964036195.1 Sphaerolaimus hirsutus | reverse complement strand
AATTCCAGTACTAAATTGTCATCTGTAACGTACGCAGACGTTGAAAAATGCAACAATAACCGCTATATATAAGAGTAGGGTGTCAAAAAATTTTTTACGGAAACGGAAAGGTAAAAAAATTTCACTTTATGGAAAACGGAAAACGGAAAGGTAAAAAAAAAATTCTGCCGGAAAACGGAAAACGGAAAGGTAAAAAAATTTCACTCAGCGGAAAACAGGAAAACGGAAAGGTAAAAAATTATCAGCTGGAAAACGGAAAATGGAAAAATGAAATGCCGGAAAACGAAAAACGGAAAGCAAAATTTTCACGGAAACGGAAAAAATAAAGTGAAATTTGCATGGAAATGGACAAATTTGCATGCAGGTTTGCCTGTTTGGCTTTGATTGTGGTAGCTGTACATTCTGCAACTATGGATCATGCCAGTAACTTCACTCGTAGTTCAAGCTTAACTGAACCAACAAAAAATCATCAAAAGGTAGCAAAAATACACTATAACAACAATAAAGTTGGAGTAGATGTGGGTTGACACGGGGGCCCACAACCCCAAGACACAGTTGGGAGAGCAAGTTTATTGCACAGTGCTGAACTGAACATGCATCACAAAAGGTCACAGATGGTGTGCACTTGAAACATAACAATTGTGGGTTTGGTAATAACCCCATCTACACTACTACTCAACTCCTCAGGAGGTAACAGGATTATATGACCTTGGATAATCATAAAAAAGTAAGAGATACAACAGAGTTTACAAGTTTCACATATCTGAAGTTACAAAAACCATCTGAACAATGTTTGCATGGTAAAACAGAAAAACTTATACACAAAAGAGTTTCCTCAATCAAATGAACAAATTTCACGTCTTGCATTGACAGCAGGTCTTTTATCCAACATCCATCGACTTGGACTTCTGCTGCACTCTTCTTGATGTGTTGCATGAGGGCTTGACCATTCGGCAACATTTGCAGAATCAGCAGTCTTCCCAAATCAATAGGCAGGTGGTCGTAACTTGATGTCGCAGTTTGACAAATGAGCCAAATCAGTTTGCGTGGTGATGTTGCGCAGACTGGCCAGGTAGTTGGGATCTCCAAGCAGAATCGAGCCATTGGCAGCAAACATCTTGACTCTGAGTTTTGTGAGCATGTCTCTCTCTTCACGTCTTTGTGAGCATGTCTGATACAGATTTGGATACAGATAAAAATTATGAATGACACAAGAACCTGGTAGAAAAAAACACCATAGTGGAAAAAGATAAATACAGATTGGAAAAAAATGGAAAAATGCCAGAAAACTGAAAATCGAGCCAGAAAATGGAAAAACGTCCTGGAAAAATGGAAAAGGAAAGGTAAAAAATTTTCAGCTGCTGGAAAACAGAAAACGGAAAGGTAAAAAAATTTCAGCTGCCGGAAAATGGAAAGGTAAAAAATTTTCCTGCGGAAACGCGGAAACGGAAATTTGACACCCTATATAAAAGTCTATTGACTGATTTCAGTGTGTAAGAATGTTCTAACTTAAACAATTCATTGTATTAACGTGTGCCTTGCATTGCCCGAATCACAAACCACAGTTTTCTTATGTACGTTCTCTGTACACTCAATTTGGGGGGTAATTCGAGGGGGTGGGTAATTATTTCATAGTGTCCATTTTGAGGGGGGGGGGGGGGTAGTTCGAGACGGGGAGGTATTTCGAGGGGGGTATTTCGAGGAAATACAGTATTTTCACATTTGGTTTTGTTTGAATTGACGCTCTGATAGTAAAATGTTATTACCTAATGTTTCATTAAAAACACTATGTTTAGATGAAAATTGTCTGAAAAATATTGGTGAAACAAATAGAACGGCAACTCTCATAGAATGACAGGTAAAAAGTTGACGAAAAAATAGAATGGCGCTCTTCTATTAGAAGAAATACGGTACCTGAATGACATCATACATATACATTTGTGTATGTAAACGAACACGGGTTAAGCTAGGTAAATATAAAAATGTTACAACACAGTATAAAATAGAAAAATGTAACAATGTAATGTTGTGAACCAAAATCAAATATGCCTTGCAACTTGCGTAGTCAGATGAGCCAATAATAACTGGTTAAGTTTTAAATACCATGTAGTATTTTTAAGTAGAACGTAAGCTGGGAGAAACACAACATGATAAATTAAATGATCAAAATAAAGTTATTTATTTCCATAGCAAAATAATAATTAGAGATTCAAATTGTGCTTTAAAATCTCTTGCTCAAAAACTGATGCACTACAAATAAAAAACCGGTGCTTCACAAAGAGATAAAAATAAACACATCAAACACTTACCCTGAACTAAATCCATAATCGAGTGAATGGACCGAGTTCTGCCCTGGGGGCAGTCCCAGACCTTGTAAAACGCCCTGTAAAATGTCAAATGCTATGCAAAGTGTCTAAAGTTCTGTAAAATGCCCTGCAAAATGGCAACTAGGTTGCCATTTTGCATTGTATTTTCCATGACTTTAGACACTTTGCGTGACATCTGACATTTTACAGGGCAATATACAACATGTGCGATTGGCACCTGCACCCTAGCCCCCTGCGGCAGTTCATCTCCCAATGCAACGGCACCTCTCCTTGTCCCGCTCTGCCCCCGCGACCCGGCCAGCCACAGACTGGAACTCCTCAATTTGGAATCGGGCCCAGCGAGCCCCCTGCGACTAGCGAAGGAGAACAATTGGTGTGCGGCGCTGTGGTCGTGTGAATCGGGAACTGAACATCTGCTCTGGTCCATGGACCGGCGCTTGGCGTAGCGATGGTGACTAGACACGGGGGCAGTCCCAGACCCTGTAAAAGAACCTGTAAAGTGTAAAAAGCCCTGTAAAATGTCAGGTGTCATGTAAAATACCCTGTAAAGTGACAAGTGTCATGTAAAAAAACCCTGTAAAGTGTCATGTGTATTCACTATATCGACTCCTCCAACTCCACATCTCACTGTATCGACCCCAAACTAGGGTGTCAAATTTCCGTTTTCCGTTTTCCGTTTCCGTTTTCCGCAGGCAATGTTTTTCCGTTCCGTTTTCTGGCTGCTGAAATTTTTTTTCCGTTTTTTGTTCCGTTTTCCGGCCACTAAATTTTCCGTTTCCGTTTTCCTGGCTGATTTTCCGTTTTCTGGCCAAATTTTTAGTTTTTCCATCTTTTTTCCATTTTCCGGCTCAATTTCCAGTTTTTCCACTTTTTTCCTATTTTCCACCTCAATTTTCCGTTTTTCCACCTCATTTTACCTTTTTCTGGCTCAACTTTCTGTTTTCTGTTACAGCCAAACTGGTAAACATTAATGCAGATTGTCAATAATGTGAATTTTTTCTCTTTCCAGCAAAATTTATGCAAATTTTTTCCACTTGCAGCAAAATTTCAGCAAATTTTTTCCATTTTCCAGCAAAATTTCAGCAAATTTTTTCAGTTCTGTGCAAATTACATTTTTCCGTTTCTGTTTTTCCGGGCCCTTTTTCCGTTTCCCGGCCGCTGAAAAATTTTTTCCGTTTACGTTTCTGTTTTCCGCCAAGTGCAAATTTTTTTCCGTTTTCCGTTCCGTTTTCCAGCCGCTGAATTTTTTTTCCGTTTCCGTTTTCCGTTAAAAATTTTTTTTGACACCCTACTCCAAACCCAGGGATTTGGATACGATACAATCAGATTTCCATACACATGACACTTTACAATTCACATGGTCTTTTACATGACACCTGCAATTTTACAGTTCTCATTCATAACATATGACATTTTGCAGGGCCTTTCACATTTTGCCAGATCCTTCACACTCGACAGGCTCTTCTACAGGGTTTGGGACTGCCACATGGTGTCCTGTTGCTGACAGGTCAGCGCCAGTCTGCTGCCATGGGCTGACGATGTGGAATGCCGGTGATATTGCTGGTGCTTGCTGTGGTGCGTCGGTGTGGGTGGCTGGTGGTGCGTCTGGTTTGATTGTGAGGGGTTGGGGAAGTTTGCATGTTGGAATTGATGTTCGTTCATTATCGTTAAAAATGTCGTTGTTAGAAATTAATGTTGGTTAGCACATGTACTGCAGAGTTGTTGAAAGTACTGAAGTTTTTCGAAAGTAAAAGTAACCGTGGAGTATTTTGTTTTTACTCACCCCTGTGTACAGAAAATGTAAAGTCAAACTTTTACACTGCGTAATAGGGGAGTAAAATATTTTTTTCAGGGAAAACGTAAACGTGTTTATATTTTCTTACAAAAAAAACGTAAAAGTGAGTATTTTTCCAACTCTACGTTTTTAAGACACTTTTTTGACTTGATAAGTATTTGTAAGGAATATATTATGCATTTCTTCTAGGTTTATTTATTTTCGAGTTAACGGTAATGTCTGTAAATGTCCCTTAAGATACATTTTTCTGCTTGCATCTAGCATACCTTTAAAACGTACACGTCAAGGTGAGTACCGTTTTTTTTCGGAAGAAACGTACACGTATTTACTCAGTACTCAAGTATACGTTTTTCTCGAGTAAACGTAAATACGTTTTAACAACTCTGATGTACCGCACCCGGCGCACAGCCATTCGATTCATTTCAGTGCACTCAATATTAATTTACATGAACAAAAATATGAACTAAACTGACGGAAGGGCTACTAATTTGCAATGTCGGCGCCACTGTAAATCTTTGAACCGTATCCGTGAAATTACCGCAAGTACTGGAGCCGGAGACTTTAGACATTTTACTGGTAGAATTCATAGTGAATATTATGTCTGGCACTGTTGCGTCAGCTATGTCAGATGTTCTACATATTTATGTGTAAATACAAGATTAAAGGATCATCCGACTACAAATATTTTGCAGGGACAAAGGAGTTCACAAACCGTGGTACGCTAGTTGATATCGAGACCAAATGTCAACTGGTTCCGTTCCTAATTCAAAGATTGCGTTTGAACGTTGTTCGTCCACTCGTCAGCAAGCTTTGAATTGGGATCGGCACCAGTTGACATTTCGTGTCGATGTCAACTAGCGTGTGTGGGCCCATTCAGTGAACCAACAGTGAACAACAACGCAATTCATTTTATCAAACAGGAATGTAACAAAATGGTGAACCAGGCTAATCCTAACACAAGTTGACACAGGGTTGAATTGGGGCCCGTTCTGCATCTGCACTATTTTCATTGTTGGCCGCCATGTTTTGCCCCTTCTACGATTTGGCACGCAGCCAGCAGTGATTTTTATTGGAGGTATAACATCCATAAGAGGCATGCCTATTATTTATCTCATCACATTCAAAAAGGCCAAAATTAGCACCTTTTATTTGAGGGTGCCTTTTATTGGATCTATGACTACAATTGGAGCTGGTAACACGGTATGAAAATATTTATATCATCATAGGTTGGGAAGGGAACCGCCAACCGACCCGACCCGAAATAACCTGACCCGATTCGAATAATACAGGGGTGGGCATCTTCAGTTAATGCTGGAAAATCGCAATAGCTTGAGCTACGGTTGAGCTATCACAATGGAATTTTAACACAATAGAGTGGACTCCATAGAACACATATTCTGAAGTTTGCAGCTTAAATGGCCACATTTTGGGTGAGTTATGGCATGCAGACTTTTTATTGCAACATGGCCAGCATAGCCGGCACAGTGACCAGATCTGAGCCTGTGACCACTGGCTATGGGGACATGTCAAGCAGCTTGTCTACAGCAAGAATACAACATTTGACACAGTTGACATGTTGAAAGGGTTCAAACGGGATCCCGATCCCGATCCCGAAATCTCAAAAAACCAATCCCGATCCCGAAAAGTCAATCCCGTTTGAACCCTACATGTTGATTGAGGTGATTAAGGAGTCATTCGAAGAGTTGAGCACTGAGATCAGGGTGAAAGCTCTCATGTCATTCGAGAACCGTTTGAATATGATTTTGGAGAAGGATGGTGGATATATCGAGTGATAGTTGTAGTGACTGTGTTGAGTGATATGAAGTTAAAAAAACAACTTTTTGAAACACTTCCACTCAATGAACAACAAGCAATGGGTGACACCAAGTCACAAAATTACACTAAAAACTGTGTGTTCCACAACTGACCCCAAAATGTGGCTGTTTGGGCTGCAAACTTCAGAATAGGTGTCCTATGGAGTCTACTCTATTGTGTTAAAATTCCATTGTGATAGCGCAACCGTAGCTCAAGCTATTGCAATTTTCCAGCGTTAACTGAAGATGCCCACCCCTGTACAGACGTTTTGGGATTACAAATATTGTGCACATTTATGCACTTTCCGCTAATTGGTGCAAAATTACCGTATTTGCTTGAATAATTCCCCCTTGAATAACACCCTCTCTTGAATAATTCCCCATTGTAAGACGAGTGAGGAAAAATTACTATCTCTTGAATAATCCCCCCTGGACATATGATCAATTTGTGTGATCCAATTTGAACAAAAATAGCATGTTATTCTGTTTATAAAGAATATTTTGTGGACTGACTTTATCCCTTGAATCCCTTGAATAATTCCTCCTCGAATAGTTCCACCCTCCGAAAAACCTGACAAAAAAATTCCCCAGGGGAATCATTCGAGCAAATACGGTATATTTTTCCTTGAACATTTCTATAAACAATAATGGATCCGTCTCTAAGCCCTGGCCGAAGGCGTTCAAGGTACTAAACAAATACATCCCTAATAATCAACAAAATATTGAACACATGCAAACATTGTCATATGAAAACAGCCTAATGCCTGGACATGCATGACTGAACCCGTGTTCAATAGTAATTCCTAAAAACCATCTGCGCAGCACTAAAATGCAGTTGCTTTTTACATGTGTTTTTTCTCCCACAGTATACACGATGATAAATACTGGGGATACTGCATGTTCTACGTTAATGGATACTGCTCTCGCTTCCGGAACGCCCGATGAAAAAAATTCTCAAAATTTTAGCATGGTAGTGATTAGTGATGTAAAAGCTCCATGGCGCTAGCGCCAAAGCAAAAAGCGCCATGGCGCTTTTGGCGCTTGACGCTGTTTTGCTATGGTGCCATTGGCGCTTGGCGACATGCCCATCAAAAGCGCCGTGGCGCTTTTCGTGCTTGGCGCTATTTTTGACGCGCGGCGGGAACAAAATGCATGGCGCTGGCGCTTGGCGCTAGCGCTAAAGCATAAAACGCCATGGCGCTTCTGGGAGCCATGCTTAGCTAGCGCTTGGCGCTGGCGGTCGGTAAAGCGCCATAGCGCTTGGCACCAAAGTTACATCACTAGTAGTGATAAAATGATGCCAGAGATGGTGCAGTATGAAATGAGAGCGCCAAACGTGCGCATCAACATTGCAGAGTTGTTAAAATACCGGTATTTTTGGAAATCGTAAGCGTAAGCGTAAATACACTTTCCAAATTTTGAGTATGGATACAGAAACCGTAAGGTATTTTTAAAATACCTAGGAAAGCGTAAAAAAAGCGTAAGCGTAAAAAACTTGAAGATGGTTTTTCTCAGTGAATTCTTCCAAAATCAGGCTCTCAGCAACATTTTTCAGACGTGGTAGTCTGCCCTTAGATGCTTATGGCAATTCATTCATCACTTAAATCAGATTCATTATCTAACTTGTCATATTCTTGACGGCGACAACATCGTCGTCGGAATCCATTTTTGTCCCCTAAATGTCTAATCTAAAGCCACGACACAGTGTTAACATGACATTCATATTGCGACACAATTTGTACATGTGTCGGTATTTCCAGTGCAATACTGCACAGTGCACACACACAGTCATTTTATTTAGGTACGCAGTTTTGTTCACTTTCTTTTTTTGTGGTTTTACAATTTTTCAAGAGTGTAAAACCGTACCATGTGTAAAGCTTTTTTACGCTTTGAGTACACGGGTATTTCGGCCGGGAAAGCGTAATAAAGCGTATGGGTATTTTATGAAAGCGTAAGCGTAAGCGTAAGTATAAATCCCATTTACCCGGGTATTTCGGGTAAGCATAAATACGCTTTCGCAACTCTGCAACATTGTGACCACACGAGCTAGTTTTCATGGTTCCAATTTGAAAACTCGTTCAAAAACTGAATGGCGACACAAACGCTGAATGACCACTTAGACACAGCGCACTAATATTAGGATGCAATTATTAGTTTACAGAAATGATCAGTCCATGAACTACTGTTTAAGGACATCGACAAGATTGCGATTGAGTTTTCAAATTGGAACCATGAAAATTAGCTTGTGTGTTATTGGAAAGGAAACCAGCGCCAGAAGCTATTTATCTTTTGCAAAAATGTTGTGGTGTGTATGGTAGAGAAAACCCTATGCTGGAGACCCCTGATCATTACCTTCTTTATATTGTTCAGTCAAACTCAGCACGTATTCCTCAAATCCAAAGAAAAAACTCAAAAAACCTTTCTGTGTTTCCGTTTTTCTGTGTTTCCGTGTTCTCCAATAAAAAACTCATTTGAGTTTTGACTTTTTCAAAATTGAGTCTCCTCCATGTTTCTGTGAAAAACAAAAACACAGAAACTCATTGAGTTTCTGTGTTCAATTTCTGTGTTTTTCCATCGTTGGTCATGTGACACTGAGTTTTTCATGGTTTTCAAAACATCAATATTTACTTTCAATTAAACATGCTTATATATTTACTAAGAGTACCTCACTCAATGCATTAACGGTTCCTGGCAAAAAAGTAACTGCTCTGATTTACTTTTAAAGTATCTGGTATTTTTTTATGTAAAACATTATACACAGAAACCTATACTGGAATTTTTTGGAACTGATACCCGGTACCCAACCCTGAATATTTTTGGACCCGATACCCAATACACAAACCTGAAAATTTTGAAATTCCCAACCCTAGTTCTGTGCACCCTGACATTTGCAAAAATTAATAAAAAAATGCCCTCACATTAAAAAATACAAAAAGGGGATATTAGGATTAACAGATGCAATGAACCCATGCAAAACAGTTCATTGCACTTGTTAATCTAAATATCTATATATGTTCCATTCATTCATAACTTACACACATCAGCCATATGCTGCACTGAACGAACACTTCACATTTCAATCTACCATATCCCATCTGAATAAAAAGCAATCTGTTTTTATTCTTCTGAATTCACTTGACATTGCTCCATCTATGGGTGAATTAAGTGTATACTTTTTCAAGTGACATTATTCCTCAAAATATACCAAAACCCATTGTTTAGCGTAGGTCCAATCAGTATATTTATCGGGTAAAAAAGCTTGACTTTTCCTGAACCATTTTTGGGTAGAACATGTAGAAAATGTGTTTGATTACTGATATCATAAGCACATTCTTTCACTGTATATTGAACTTAAACTTTAAGTCTTAAAAAAGTGCCCCCTTCAATTGAGAACCTTTCACTGGTCGCTTCTAACTGGCCCAATAGTCAAACATGTTTTTCATAAAAGCTGAATAGAAACAAAAATTTTACCCTTTCTAAAATCAAATGGTGGGAGAATAGAACCACAAACCCATTCTGTTGTGGGCACACTGAAACAGAGTTGCGAAAACGTATTTACGTTTACCCGAAATACCCAGTTATTCGGGTATTTATACTTACGTTTACGTTTACGCTTTCCAAAAATACCGTTACGCATTACCGTTACTACCGTTTTCCTGGCACAATTACCCGGGTACCAGAGAAAACGTAAAAATATGCTACAAGGAACCGTATTGTTTGACAAATGTAGTGTAATATGATTAGTTCAACATGTTCTAATGTTGAGGAGTTCTAATTCCGCAATTGGAGAACTGAAACACCAATTTGTAAGTGAAAAGTGAAAAGTTGAAGTAAATTATTTTTGTGAGGGAGAACTGAAATGCAAATAAAAAGTCATTTTGAGTGTTTTCTCATGACTGGCCATTTGTCTTTTAACTTGCCATTTCACTTACAAATTTACTTTTCTTTCAATTTTTATTGCCTTTCAACCTGCCATTACTACTCTCACTCATTAATTTTGTTTAGTTCTCCTGTTATGCTGCGATTACAGCTCGGGCGTAAAATTAACGGGGCGTAAAATTGATTTTTGGGTGTAAAATTAATTACAGGTGAATGGATAAAGATATGACATTGTAATTTCAGTCAAAGAAAGCGCACATGCAGATGTTGCTTGTGTCCAAAGCTCATCAGTTTATTTTAATTGTACTAGAAGTTATGAATTTTGGAGCAAATTTTTTTATTTTATGCCCCAATTTTGCACAACCTACAGTGCATGCACATAATTGAAAAATTTTTGCTAAAATTCATAACTCACAGTACAATTGAAAAAAACTCATGAGTTTAGAACACAAGAAACGTCTGCATCTAAGCTTTCTTTGACTGAAATAACAATGTCGTATCTTTATCCATTCATCTGTAATTAATTTTATGCCCAGAATCAATTTTATGCCCAGACAATTTTACGCCAGAGCTGTAATCGCAGCATAACGGTATTAGCACCTTAAGGCCCTACACCTAGTGATGTAAAAAGCGCCAGACTTTTGGCGCCAAGCGCCAAAAGCGCCATGGCGTTTTTCCGGTTCTAGCGCCAAGCGCCAATGGCGCCACAGCAAAATGGCGCCAAGCGCCAAAAGCGCCATGGCGCTTTTCTGGACCTTAGCGCCAAGCGCCAAAGGCGCCAGGGGGCCATGGCGCCAAGCGTCAATAGCGCCAGCGCCAAAATGATTTTGCCTTTAATGATACAGGTGAGACAAAGTATTATACTCCAGCGACATTACACCTCACAATGAAATCTACCATATCCCATCTGAATAAAAGAACTACCATAACATTTTTTCATCATATTTATCAAATTGCTTTGATAAATATGATGAAAAAAAGTTTATGTTAGTTCTTTTATTCAGATGGGATATGGTAGATTTCATTGTAAGGTGTAATGTCGCTGGAGTATACTATTTTATTCACTTTCAATAACTTGTATTGCCTCCAAAAACACAAAAATGGTCAAATAATGGAAATCAATAAGTTGTCTTGCTCAACACACAAGTGTAACTAAGACTGGTTCAAATAGATAGCAAATTGCCTCTATGAAGTGGTGGAAGCTGAAAGATTGTCTGGGGGTTGGGGGTTGCATTGCAGTGTTTCAATCTATTGGATATTTCAAGGTTTAAAGTGCAAACTGTGAGATAACAGGGTAAAAATAGCTACCAATTACATATCTGAGTAAAATACCTACCTATGTAAAATAATTACATAAATTTTACATGGCGAAAGATTGCTGAAAATAGGCAATAAGGCACAGGAACACCGCGGCGCAATTATCACTCTCTGGCGCTTTTTCAAAAAATGGCAGCGCCAAGCGCCAATAGCGCCACTGGAAAGTAGCGCCAAGCGCCAAAAGCGCCATGGCGCTTTTCGGAAACACGGCGCCAAGCGCCAATGGCGCCACAGCATTTTAGCGTCAAGCGCCAAAAGCGCCATGGCGCTTTTTGCTTTGGCGCTAGCGCCAGGCGCCAGCGCCATGGCGCTTTCACATCACTACCTACACCCACTAGTTGACAACTAGGGTGTCAAAAAAAATTTTCTACGGAAAACGGAAACGGAAAAAATTTTTCAGCGGCCGGAAAACGGAACGGAAAACGGAAAAAAAATTGCACTTGGCGGAAAACGGAAACGGAAACGGAAACAAATTTTCAGCGGCCGGAAAACGGAAAAAGAGGCCGGAAAAACGGAAACGGAAAAATCAAATTAGCACGGAAATGGAAAAACTTGCTGAAATTTTGCCGGAAAATGGATAAAATTTGCTGAAATTTTGCTGGAAGTGGAAAAAATTTGCAGTAATTTTGCTGCAAACAGAAAATTTTTCACGTCATTGACAATCTGCATGAATTTTTACCAGTTTGGCTGATCAGAAAACAGAAAGTTGGGCCAGAAAAAGGTAAAATGAGGTGGAAAAATGGAAAATTGAGGCGGAAAATGGAAAAAAGGCAGAAAAACTGGAAATTGAGGCGGAAAACAGAAAAAAGGCGGAAAAACTGAAAATTTAGCCGGAAAACGGAAAATGAGCCGGAAAAACGGAAACGGAAAAAAAGTTGCCGGAAAACGGAACGGAAAACGGAAAAAAAATTTCAGCAGCCGGAAAACGGAATGGAAAACGGAAAAAATTTGCCTGCGGAAAACGGAAACGGAAAACGGAAAACGGAAATTTGACACCCTATTGACAACGACGCAAAATGTCAACTCCAATCCGAATTCAATCTCCCGATCCCATCATTCTAAATATATATATATAAAATGCAGGTAAGCAGAAAATATCGATGGAGATCACATGAACATCCATAATGTTGTAAAAAAAACATTGTGTTTTTTTGTATTCTCTGATAGCGGAAGCACTTAATATAATTTTTACGTTTACGTTTTTTTTACGTTTTCCCCAGTATTTTAAAAATACCTTACGTTTTAGTATTTATACTTTTGATTTGAAAAAGGTATTTACGTTTACGTTTACGTTTTCCAAAAATACCAGTATTTGTACAACTCTGCACTGAAAAGAAAAAGACAAACAGAAAAATTTCCTGAAAAATACCCAAAAGCAAGCAAACAATGTTCACTTGCACGACGGCCATGTAATGTAACCCGCCGGTCATGTAGACTCTGCCGCCATGTAATTTTACCCGCTGGTCATGTAGCGGCGCTTATTTGTTGACGTTTTTTGTCACTTGTCACTTGATAAAGTGAAGATATTCCTTGTATAAAGTCAAAATACGACAAGAACTGTCCTCACTCATCATATTTTGACTTTATTCAAGGAATATCTTTCACTTTATCAAGTGACAAGTGACAAAAACGTCAAAGCAATGTCTATTTTTAACGTTTTTATTACATTAGTTATGTGCAACTAAAACAAACTCAAGGAACCCTAGCAGCGCACTGGAAAGGAAGCAATGATGCAGGCAGTAAATTATGCCAGCCGCCGTTCTGCAAGTATACATATTACATACACTGGCATTTTTTATGTGCAAAACACTTCATTACACGAGCCTACTCTATCACTGGAAGAAGGGAAAGGCATGTGCACACGAGAATGAGATGCATGGACACTTATAAACATGTTTATGTAATATGTATGCATATTTGCTGTATATACCGTATTTACTCGAATAATTTCCCCGGGGAATTATTTTTTTGGCAGTCTTTTTCGATGGGGGGCTATTCGAGGGGGGCTATTCGAGGGGGGGGGGGGGATTTTCAAAAGGGAGATTGTTTTTTCGTCAACATTTTCAAGCATGTTTCTATCAAGTCATTTCACAAAATATGCCTTATAAGCACACCAACGTTTTTGTAAAAATTTGGACCAAACAATTTGATGTGGCCGTAATGCTGCGATTACAGCTCGGGTGTAAAATTGACCAGGCGTAAAATTGATTTTGGGCGTAAAATTAATTACAGATGAATGGATAACTATACGACATTGTTATTTCAGTCAAAGAAAGCTTAGATGCAGATGTTTCTTGTGTCCAAAGCTCGTGAGTTTATTTTAATCGTACTGGGAGTTATGAATTTTAGCACAATTTTTTTCAATTATGCGCTGTAAGTGGCGTAAAATTAGGGTGTAAAATAAAAAAAATTTGCACCAAAATTCATAACTTCTAGTGCAATAAAAATAGACTGATGAGCTTTGGACACAAGCAACATCTGCATGTGCGCTTTCTTTGACTGAAATTACAATGCCATATCTTTATCCATTCACCTGTAATTAATTTTACACCCAAAAATCAATTTTACGCCCGAGCTGTAATCGCAGCATAAGGGGGGAAAATTTTCGAGGAGAGGAATTATTTTTTCCTCACTCGTCTAACAGGGGGAAATTATTCAAATGGTGGGAATTATTCAAGAGGGGGAATTATTCGAGTAAATACGGTACCTGCTTCCATGGGGGTGCAATGTGGTCATTTGCATATGTATGTATGCAGATGCAGATAGGTCATTCCGAATGTGCCCGGAATAACACAATTGTCATTCTGCTGATATGCAATAAGACATCCTACGGGATTGAGCCAGAATTAATTTGCATCTGTACTTGGTTGATTTCTTTCCGTTCACGATATTATAAATGCATACCTATTACCACTTGTCGGGTGCCAGTCCCAGACCCTGTAAAATACCGTGTAAAATGCAATGTGTCATGTAAATATTATTCTATACTATATATCTCTCATGTTTTCGTATCCAGATTTTACATTTGTACATAAGATTTGGATACAAAAACATATGATCGGGATACATAAGATCACAAACATAAGATTTGGATACACATGACATTTTACAGGGTCTTTTACAGGGTCTGGGACTGCCCCCATGCGTGCGCGACAACAACCAATGTATAAATAGCACCTGTGATGTGACATTACAATTAATGGATGCAACCGCGATGCCGGTGGTAAAGATATTATCCCAAAATGAAATTGGCTAGGTGATGTTAGTAAGGTCGGCCAGAATTCTGTCACAGTAATAAATTTACATAAATCCGATATTAAGCTTCAGATAAAGGGAGTCTGGAACGACAGACACATCAAATTTACCATGATATTTAATCAAAAATTAAATATATAAATAAATACCTGAATAAACCGGTATTTATATGCAGTACGTAATTAGGTTCAAATACCGGTAATTGCTACGTAGTAGACTCTCAAGAAAGTGCATTCTAATTAAATGACAGAAATGTACCCAACAGAAAATAAAAGTCGGCAGTGCAATTTGTTCCATTGGCCCTACACACACTAGTTTTCACCGTGACTGATGTGAAAACTGAAATGGCCACATGGCGACATCCAGCCTACTCTCATTGTATGCTTTATGTGTTCTAGTTTTTAAATTTACAAATTTTAACTTTCATTAATTTAAATTCAAATTTGAATCAAATCAAATCATTCAACCGTGTTCATTAATTTGTATTTGAAAAAATTTCAGTTTTCACACGAAGTCACGGTGAAAACTGTGTGTGCAGGCACATTGCCGCACGCGCACCGCACACTGAAATTAAGCGTTCAGCGTTCGAACGTTTTTCAACGCTCCTGAACTACAAACGCTGAAATGAAAAACTAGAGAAAACAACGTTTTTTAAGCGTAAAAAATTCGAAATTTATTTTATCTCGTGAAATTTGCATGCGAGCCGATTATTTACGCTTCGAAAAAATTGCATTCTTTAGATTTTGATTTCAACGTTTGTAATTCAGCGTCCAAAGACGTTCAAACGCTGAACGCAAAATTTCAGTGTGCGTTGTGCCATTGACACCACTCCTAATATGTATCGAGTAATTAAATATTTAACAGTAGTAATAAGATCATAAATATTTACCTGATATACTTTACCCTGAGATAGTATGTATGAATAGTAAAGTAAGGTATCAAATATATCCTTCCCTCAGATGTTTGATAGAAAAGTATATTCAAAGGTTTTTATAATTTCCTTCACACTTAAGTGACAGTGTTTGGGGGTGAAATTCCTTTTATCCATTTTTAGACAAATGTAGACTCTCCTTAGTGAGATTCAGAAACATGATCGAGATCTGCATGCAAAAGTGCTGATCTAAAAAATGCATATAAAGAAAATTGAAAACGGAAGTTTGGAAATACCATGCAAAAGAATGAGTAATGTGGGTATTTTGCCTATAGTGTTCGGTGTCAGCATTGTGGGAGTAGGTACCCATCATTTATCAATACATAGAACAGAGAAATCAGGGTATGAAATTTTTCCGCAAAAAAATTATTTCTAAAAATTGAGTGGAAAGTACTTTCGGAAAAGGTTGAAAAATGCACATCATTTGTTTACTTTTTCAAAAACCATTCAGTTTATATCCAAATTCGAGTTTAAATTCATATTTGACAAAACTTCTAAACTGACAAAAACACTCCAGAAGCACACACTCCAGTTGCATCTACCGTATTTCCTCGAAATACCTCCCCCCCCCCCCCTCAAAATGGGCACTATGAATCTGTGGTCCGGGAAATGCATAACAGACGTTCAAAACACTTACTGTGTTACATTAGAACATCGTTATACCATCTACATCCTTTTATAAGGCTGTAAAAACTTATAAATGGTGGTTATTGTTGCATTTTTTACGTTTTTCTCTCAAAATTTGCACTCTGAAAAAATAAACCCCTCGGGGGGTAATTCGAGGAAATACGGTGCACACAAAATAAAGATGTGACATGTGATTCAAAGGGCAGAACACTCTTATATTCCTCATGCGATATTTTCATGTGCTCGTGTTTAAGTGGGGTCCAGACGGGATCCCGATCCCGAAACCCGAAAAATTTCGGGATTTTGTGATCCTGATCCCGCTCCCGAAACCTAAAAAGCCCATTCCGATCCAGAATCTCGAAAAATTTCAGGTCTTAGTGGCCCCAATCCCGATCCCGAAATCTAAAAAAAACAATCTCGATCTCGATCCCGATCCCAAAATCTATGAAAACTTATCCCGATCCCGATCCCTACAAGTCAATCCTGTTTGAACCCTATCTTTAAGGTATCCAATATCGCAAAAATCAAAAAATTTCCCAAAAGTACGTTGTCCGAATCAGATTAAATTTGATATCCAGAATGAGAAAATACCCATAGAAGATAGAGTAAGTGCATCTTCAAGTTAGTGAAATTGGATCTTACGCTCTAATGCTTTCATTTACATTTTCAGCCCACTGTGCCCCGTACTGGGGGCGGTCCCAGACCCTGTAAAATGCCCTGTAAAATGTCAAATGTCATGCAAAATGTCAAAGTCATGTAAAATGCCCTGCAAGGTGGCAAACGAGTTGCCATTTTGCAGGGCATTTTACATGACTTTGACACTTTGCATGACATTTGACATTTTACAGGGTCTGGGATTGGCACCAGGCCAGGACACCAGAGTTGTTAAAAGGTACGTACGTTTATTTGAAAAATACGCGTACGCGAGTACTCGGTAAATACATTTACATATACTTTTCAAAAAAATACCGTGCGCACTTGTACGCGTACACTTTCAAAGCGTACGCGTACGGAAAATGTATTTATGAAAATTCAATGTGGGACATATTTATAAAGTAACTACACTGCTATGTATTTACAGAAGTGGTTCCATTGAATATTTTAGATATTCGGGGGTAGTGTCTTTAAAAATTTCAAAATTCGCAACCAAATCGAAATGGTTGTGGAGACAATGGTCGTGGTAAACGAGTCGGGAGAACGATGATTTTTATCTCCTAGAAAAAAGAGACCTTGAAAACTATATAATCTGTCATTTGCTTATAGAAAAACATACGTTGTGCTGTATACGTATGAAAAAGTGCCCACTTTCACACATTCTATGAAGAAAAGTAGTCGTTTCTACACTCACAAAAAAGTACCCACATTTACGCGTATTTACGAGTAAAAAAAAAGTATTTTACGTTTTCTATACTTTGAGGTGAGTAAAAAAAATACTTTACGTTTTTTATTATTATTATAGCAAACATGAGATCTAGGGCCATACCCATTGCTGGGTTCCGCCCCTCTCCCTTCTATCTTGGCCGAGAGTGGCTGAGGGTGATCAGCCTTACCCCGACACAAGCAATACGTTTACATATACTTTTAAAAAAGTTCAGTAATTCTAACAACTCTGCAGGACACGATGGAAATCATGGATTGATACCATTTTCTTGGATGTAGGCTAACATTTGCATTTTAAACTAGCACATTTGAAATACTTTTGTACAAGTGACACATTCATTCTTCACAATCTGGCAAGGTTTCATGCAAATATTATAATAAAGCATGCGATCCTAAAATACATAAATTATATAGAACCTAAACGGTGTCAATACCCTATCATTTAGAGGCACTACATAGCGCTGGCGCATTTGCACCGCTTGTGTAAATGCTAACGATGGCAAAAACAATTTGAAAATTCGAAAACTTTTTCGAATTTTCAATTGTTTTGGACTTTTCGAATTTTTGAGCACGCAGTGAAAAAATACATAAAAATTGAATTTTAGTCAAAAAAAATTCAATAATTCAAAAACGTTTTCGAATTTTCGAATTTTTTCAACATTTTTGGCAGAAAATTGGGTGTAACACCCCAAGAAATGCAATTCAAATCATCACTTTTCATGAATTTATTTGTAGCAAGAGAACAAAACATCCGCAGATGTATCTGCGGTAACAGCTCGGAAGGCTGTAAAATATGAAGATATATTCAAAATTAGGCGGAGAAAATCAAGAATGGACTAATTTGATTTATAAAATTCGGAAAGTCCTAAAATTAGATTCCTAAATTCTAAAAGTAATCAAAAAGTTCTGAAAATCTGGAAACTATATTCAAAAATTCAAAAACTGCTTTGGAAAAAAATATGAAATTCAGCAGAATACTGGAGCCTTTGAACCTATGGGGAGAGTGGTGTGCGCTACACTCGTTCCCAGTAAAGAAAAAAGTGGGTTACGGTAGAAATTTTTCTGGAAAATCTCTGTTTTCATGAAACTTATGTCCCATTTTGATACTTATGTCCCAATGATGTCATAATATTACGGTATTACTGTAAGATTAGGATACGGTTGAGTGACGCAGTTTCACAAAAACAGAGATTTTCTGGAAAAATTTCTACCATAACCCACTTTTTTCTTTACTGGGAACAAGTGTAGCGCACACCACTCTCCCCATAGGTTCAAAGTATTCTGCTAAATTCGAAAAGTCATTTTAGAAGAAAAAAAACTTAAAAATTTAAATACTTTTTTTCCAGAGGGGTTGTCATCGTTAGTAAATGCTTATCCAACTGTTGATGGATCGTGATAAAGTAGGCATGTATTTATGCACTACGCACCTTGTGTACTGGTTTAAGCAAATGGTCGCTGTATTATTGCTCATGGAAAAATGCTATTGCGGTTTTTGTTGGGATTGAAAATAATCGAATATAAATTCGCAAAAGAAATTGTGATATTTCAAATGTCATTTCGCCACATGGTTATGTATGGCATTTTGCCATTTTTATAAATTAAACTTGATCCCGTGGTGTGAGCCCAATATTCGGCCCACATGACATCCAGTTGACACGAATTTGCGATGTCAACTACTGTTTGTGTGTTTGCGAACTGTGGATCCATCTAATTTTGAGCGAGCATAAAAAAACACTGTCTGTAAACATTTTTCGGCTTGTTACATCAGCTGACTAAGTGAGTGGCTATCCATACAAACGGCACTCCCCTGGAGAGAATATTTTGCCGGGGAGATTTTGGATGGGATGGGAATAGTGCATTTGCTGAGAAGGGAATTGACTATTCGCAGTGAATACCCGAGTATTTTGGCTAGGAAAGTGTAACAAAACGTAAGTAAGGGTGTTTTATGAAAGTGTAAGTGTAAATATAAATACCCAAATGAAATACCCAGGTATTTTTGGTAAGTGTGAATACACTTTTGCAACTATGGTGTGCTGTCATATCAGTATACTAAATATATGTTGTTGTTATTGTTTGAAATTGCGAATGAAAAGTGAGCAATGCATTAAATAATAACTAATTCCTCTAAATAAATAGTTCAAAGACCACGAAACAACCAATTCAAATAAAAATTTCAGTTGAGAGATTTTCTGAGCTTGTTTTTAACTGTGAGAGATTTTCTCAGAGATTTGATAATAAATTTGCTTAAGATTTTCTGAGATTAGGTAATAATATTTTAATTTATATTTTTATATAATTTTAATTACATTTCCACAAACTCAGCCATTTTTCAATCATAGTTTCCCATAGTTTCATGATAATCATAGTTTCCCATCAATTCTATCCGAAAAAGGGTGGAAATTTATCATGAATAGAAAATTAAATGCATGTGAATATGAAGTGCACATGAACTGAATATGTATGTTATACATAAATACTTCCTCATTTGACCGGCTTTTCATTTCAGCTCATGAATGTGAAAAGATTACTTTATAATGCTGAATGTTGAATAGTCAATGAGATAACAGAAATGTGTGAAAATGAGTAAATAGGGTGATACTGTTCCTGTCGATAACTGAAAATTTGTTGTCACTAGCACAAGGTAAAATGATGAAAATGGACAGGTCTCAGAGCACACTTAAATTACAATGAAAGCAGTTATTTCTTTACAAATTTCTTTAAGACATCCATACATTCTGCCTATTTGAAATATGGCTATAGATTACAGTCACAGTTAATTTCAGGCATAAATATTTATGGCATTATTTCATTTCTCAAATTTTTTTAACTTTCTCTGAAGAGATATATACTTCTGTAAAAGTGATATATACTTCTTCTTTTTTTATCTATCAGTTCAATACATGTGATGGTGAATGTTAAAAGCTATTTCATAGATAGCTAAAAGTTGATTGCTTTACCAATACGGTGGCCTAGGTTTCATGTGAGTGATAGTTGAGGGCGATTTGGTTGAACAGCGTACACACACAAAAAATTATGTTCCGTATTTTCTCGAGTTACACCCCTTGAATTGACCCCCCTTTGAATATATACCCCTGGCTTATACCTTATTCCTTTAGGTATATGCTTATAGATGCTTATTATGACTGATTTTGTCGGATTTTCTGAATCTGAATATATATATATATGTCAAATAATGGAATTTCATAATACATTCTGGCGAAATAATAAACCCTGCCCTCGAAATTCGAATAAGCCCCCTTGAATTAACCCCATTCAAAATTTGATGGTGCAATAATACACCCCTGGGGGTATTTCGGTATACCTTTATTGTGCACTTGTCATGCAACATCTCTGTAGTGCAGATATTCTACAGATATTCTGCGAATACACAACCTCACAATCAGGTAAATAAATATGCTGCATGTTTCATGAAGTGTGCGTTAGCTAATCCTGTAGTATGCACGCTCTGAAAATCTTACGAAAGCAGCTGATATGAAGTGTCTACACGGATGAAAATGAACCCAACCCAAGTAAATACCACAAATGGACAAGTAAAGAGTCAAAAGTTAAGAGTAACGTAAAATCACACTGGCATGTTAAAAGTAAAGTGGAGTGTAGAGCAAACTCAAAAGTAGACCAAAATGACAAGTGGAAAATCAATATAAAAGTCAAGAGTGACGTTAAGAGTAGGGTTCAAACGATATGACTTTTCGATATCGATATTCGATATTCGATATTTTTTCAAAATTTTCGATATCGATATTCGATATTCGATATTTTTTTCTGAAACGCGATATTTGATATCGATACGATATGGAACCTCGATATCGATATTCGATATTCGATATTGAAAAATGGTTGATATTCGATATTCGATATTTCGATATTTTCGATATTCAATATTGCAATATGCTTTTGGTATAGCAAGGCATATTTCAAGTGGCATATTGTATTTTCATGTGGTTGCACACATGTTTAATCATCTCTTTACTGAAATTTGAATGGTGCGAGTGATTTTAACAAGCTTTACATCACTCAATGGTAGAAAATAGAAGAAAAACATGATGAATCAAAGTGTATCAGACAAATAACAATTGGTAGATATTACAGTTCATCCTAACCTAATTGCTTAAGGGCATGTTGCAAAAAAAGTATATCAGCGTTTTCTGGCTTCAGATTTAGCACTCCAACAACAATGACATTATAAATACTGTACTTTTACTCATCAAATACAATACTATAAGCACATCAGATCAACCATAAACATCTCAAAATGAAAATGAAAAGTAAATTTGGGGACACAATACAGGTTCGATATATCGAAAAAATGGTCGATATTCGATATCGATATTCGATATTTTTTAAAAATTTTCGCTATCGATATTCGATATTCGATATTTTTTCAAAATTTTCGATATCGATATTTGATATTTGATATTAAAAAATGGTCGATATCCGATATTCGATATTCAATACGATATATCGTTTGAACCCTAGTTAAGAGTCAAGAGTAATGTATTTACTTGTACCAGGTCGATTACATTCACACTCACAAATACATTTCTAACCACTCTCTCCATCCAAAACAACCCAAAACCTCCCAAAAACCCAAACCCACCAGTTTTCAAACAGCCCACGCTATTCCTGGGCTTGTACGAGGCGATCAGCTCCGGCCAGGCGGACACCCTCCTGTTCAAATTGACCATCGGTTGCTTGTTGTCAACGGTGTCTACTTCGACTGGATGCACGGCGGGCCCGGCCGCGGTCGTCCGACCGTGGAAGGTGCCCGCTCTGACGGCAGTCCAGGACCTTGTAAAGTGCCCTGGGGAGTGTAAGGTGTCTTGTAAAGTGTGAAAAGTCATGGAAAATGCCTGCAAAGTCGGTTGCCATTTTGCAAGGCATTTTACATGACTTTTGACACTTTGCGTGACATTTGACATTTTACAGAGCATTTTACAGGGTCCGGGACTGGCACCTGATGAACGGGGGCGGACTCGAGTGCTGGTGAGGCTTGGCGTTGGTGATGCCAACCACGGCCGCTGTGATTGAGAATTGTTGATGAGTAGTGGCGGAGAAGCGCCATGGAACAAAACGCCTGGCGCTGACGCCATTGGTGCTCGGCACATGGGTTCGGCAAAGCGCCTCGGCGTTTTTGGCGCTTGGCGTCAAAGTCTTGGCGCGTTTTCCATCAGTGCTGATGTGGGACTGCGGACCCTGGGGCCTGGGGGCACACCCAGACCCTTTTAAAGACCCTGTAAAGTGTAAAAGATGGTGTAAAATGTTATGTGCCATGTAAAAGACCCTGTACAGTGTCAAATGTCATGTAAAAGACACTTTGAAGAGTCATGTATATCCAAATCTTATTTTATCGTATTGAAATTTTATGTTTTTGTATCCAAATCTAATTTTTGACATCAGCTTTGGATACAAAAAAATGAGATTTGGATACAATAAAATAATATTTGAATAAACATGGCACTTAACAGGGTCTTTTCAATGACATTTGGCACTTTACAGGGTCTTATCCATGACACATAACATGTTACAGTGTCTTTTACATGACACATTACATTTTACAGGGTCTTTTACACTTTACAAGGTCTTTTACAGGTATGTGAGTGCCCCCAGGCCACGAAGGATCAAAATCGTATGTGACTCTCATTGCATTCATTCATCATAATTCTGGATTAGCTTTTGAGATTTTTATATGGTTCTGGTGGGGAGGACAGTTACATGACTTGTTCAACTGATTTTTTTATGAAATAGCTTAATAGAAAATTTTTCCAAGCTAGATAAATTGTGTCTTCTATTTTATTTATTGTGAAAAAGATAACAATATTGGAACTGAAAGATCCCAACCTTTTAAGGACCCTGGATCCCATTTAGACCTATTTATTACCCACAGAAAATGACCACACTGGGTTAATTCAAATTACACCCATCAGAAAAGTAAACACTGAAAACCCCCCATCACAAAGCACCTGGCATAACAAAGGAAGTTGACATCAAATGTTGCTGTAGTGATGAACAGCTACTAGCAGCATTAGTGCAGGACTGTGACCCGTCTAAATCACTGTTAGTTTCTTGAATAGGTTGAAATTTGATTTGATGGCACTTTTCTTCCATTTTTTCTGTAAATATTTACCTTGATTTGTCTTTATTATGTCCTGGAATTTTTCTGGTGAAAAAGGGAATCTTGTAAATATTAGGCTGGCTACCCTGCAAAAGTGTAATAGTAGAGTATTTTTTAGACCTCACTTTAAACAAAACTGAACCTAGTGAAATTGAACTTACAAACAAAACTGTGGAAGGACTGGGGAGTGATTTTTCCATCAAACCTTTCAGACTGGGGAGTTATTCGTGTGGGAGTTATTCGAGGGGAAGAGTTTTTTGTTTCCCCACTTGCCGAACGGGGGGAGTTATTCGAGGGGAGTGCCATCATTTCAGTCAGAGAACACCTTGGGACTTGCCGTCATTTTTATGGCACGCTGCCATTTAATATTTATTTTAAAAAACTGAATCTTTTCTAAAAATTGCTATATTACTCATTCTGAGCTTTGAGTCCCTGGTGGCAGAATACTTCTATCTATGTACACTTAAACGTACCTACTCACATTATAATCAAATTTCGGGGACTACACTCTTCCTTGGTCTAGCCATGCAAGTAAACCGTCACTTGTCAGTTCAGTTTTTAAACCAATCCATTTATCAACTCGGTTTCCATCTACCTATGTACTACTGTATTTATCGCTGTGTATATATCAATGTCCAATGCCTATTATCAAGAGAAAGCGTACTATTTACACGCATGCGAGAGTCTTGAAGATTTTAACTGTTGCGGGAGGTTTGATAAATAGCCATTCGCTCTCCCAGGGGACAGATAGCTGAAAAAAGTTTTGGGGGAGGGGTTGGTTTGAGGGGTTGAAGGGGCAAATATGTACGGGGAGTTCGAAAAAAAATCTGGTGAAATAATAGAAATCCCGCTCTCGAAATACCCCCTCCCTCGATTAACCCCCCCCCCCCCCCCCCTCACGATATTCGCACTCTGAAATAATAAACCCCCTAATAAACCCAATTCGAGGAAATACGGTAATTAATTACATGGCTAGAACGTCTAGGATACGTAAATCGCTGGAGTGATCGAAGGGGGTTACACCAACCCAACCCCCTAACCCTACCCCCTACTGAACCCCCTGCCCACAGACAATGTGTACGTTTTGAATGGAACCTAGGTAAAGTATAGCTGAACTGAACCGCGAGCGCAACCTAAGTAATGTGAAATACTGCATCCTGATTTTGGACACGAAAAATAGGTAGGTACCATAGTTGTTAAAATGTATTTACGTTTACTCAAAAAATACATATACTCGAGTACTGTGTAAATAGGTATGTTTATGATCCCCCCTAAAAAATACTGATACTCACTTACTCGCGTACTATTTGAAAGTACGCGAGTACAGAAAACGTATTTCAGAAGGGCTTACTAACATCTTCCCGGCATAAAGGGAACAAGGTAGAAAAAGCTAAAAATGGGTAAAAATATCCAAAATACATTAAAATTGGAAAAACACATTAAGTAGTGATTTTGAGGGTGAAAAAGTTTGGGAATTTGAGATTTTGAATGAAATTTAAGCCAAAATTTCTCAAAAGTACCCACTTACATTTTCCGGGAACAAAAGTAATTTACCCACGTTTACCTATGAGTAAAAGTTTCCTATTAATCAAAAATAATGCTTCTACAGAATGGAACTCCGTGTAACAGAGGACAACATATCAATATAAATGTTGCATTCATCACAGAGTTCAATGTTGCATTCATCACATTAAATAGCGCATAGTTCCATGCACAATGATAACCCATCATCAGTTTAATCATTCCAAAAAAATTCATTTTGAATTTAAAAATGGCTGAATTGTTTGTGGGTAGCTGCAGTGCAGCTTGAAAAAGTCAGAAACGAAATTTAATGCTCACGCTCCACTCAAAGTAATTACGCCCACTGCATGCATATCATATAGCTACTGTATTCCGTCGAATTAACCCCCCCTTGAATTGACGACCCCCCTCGAAATACCCCCAGGTCTGAGCGAGCTGATGAAAAAATAGACGCCTCCGGGATAATGTACAAGTACATCATGTATATGCAATGAAAATACATTGTGGGTAACAGCCTTACTTTCCTTCGCAAAAAGTGCGGGCAATATAATAAAATCCCCTCTCGAATGAGCCCACCCCCTCGAATAAGCCCACCCCCTCGAATAAGCCCCCTCCAAATTTGCTGGCAGTAGAATAAAGAATTATTCTTAGGGCTTATTTCGAGACAATACTGTATTCATTCACTATTGAAACATGTCGCCTGTTGCAAATCGAATGCACTTCCATGCACAGTGACCGGTTACGGTCGTCTCTTGGGAAGGGAATGTCGATAACACACTCCGTGGAAACTATGTCAATTGCTACAAAGTGGTGTCACCTAGTCAGTCGCTGTTTGAACTTCACGTGACAATGACAAATCTGGCAGACTAGTAGCATAGTTGTTAAAACTACTGAACTTTTTAAAAGTAAATGTAAATGTTAAGTATTTTTACTTTACTCACACATGAGTACAGAAAACGTAAAATATTTTATTCTTACTTTTACACTGCCTTAGAGTCGCGTAAAATACGTTTTTCCAGAGAAAATGTAAACATGAGTATTTTTTCAGGAAACCGTAAAATCAGGTATTGTAAGTGTGTGTTTTTTCTCACAAAACTAATGTAAAAAAATTGTGTGTTTTTTGTAATTGTTACTCTGAAATACATCAAAGATGTTTTTTATCTCCTGATAGTATTTCTTGGGAAAATGTCCTATGTTTGTCACTTTCTGTCTGGCAAAATGACATTTTCTGTCCCTTAAAATACGTTTTCTGTACTCGCGTACTTTCAAAAAGAACGCGAGTATGTGAGTACCGGTATTTTTTCCGGAAGGAAACGTAAACTTATTTACGCAGTACGCGAGAATACGTATTTATCGAATAAACATAAATACGTTTTAACAACTCTGATCAGTAGTATATTTACTGGCTGCAATGCATGTTGCTGTTGTGTCGAGTTGTGAAAACGATTTGCGGATGTGACCACAATTTCGCAATATCACCTACCTAATAAATAGAGAATAGCGTGATAAACGGTAAGAAGCCTAGCTTCTATTCATATGGGGTGGTATTTTCACACTATGTTCACCTGAAAAAAAAGCAATGTCAATAAATCTAGACGCTCCACCCAACAATTACTGAGGTGTGTGTGTACTGTACACCTTCGAATGTAAAAATAGAATATCTCATTTACTGTGCCACATTGAGATTGAGCTCTGAGAATAAGTAGGTATATTATTTTCTGTGCCGCATCAAGTTTGAGCTCTAAAATAAACATATCACAGTATAGCAATATAACAGTATCTTAAGCTAGGTATCCACATTTTGTCAAACTGAGGCACACAGAAAGAATTTCACCCTACTTTATCATGGCACAGTAAGAGTTTTAATACCTACCTATTCTTTTTGTACTTGGAATACTTTGTTTTATTACAGGATATGGGGGCCACACGTGGCCCTAAAAACTATCCTATCGTAAAATTTTGCACTGACTCCCATTGACTGCTGGGCTGCTCCATAAAAATGAACTGTTTTATTGTCAACGGTGCCACTCCATTAAAATGGCACTCATTTTGGAATTTTGGCACCACACTATAAAAATTGCACCATTTTTGAGTTGATGGTGCCACTCCAGTTGATATTACTATAATTGGGTCAGAAATTGGATGCACTAATATGAACACTGAATACAATATAGCACTAAAACGGCAAAAGGGCCAAAACCTGCTGTTCTATTTGGAGGTGCCCTTCTATTGGATAAGGTATGCCACTATATTAGGAGAAATATGGTATTCAATTATAAAACTTAATTATGTTTTAAACATTCAAGTAGATACTGTTATAAAGTCGGTGGAGCCTGTGCCCGGTGTGTCTGACCATACATATTTTGGATGCGACCCATTAAATAGTGTACCGTATTTCCTCGAAATACCCCCCGGGGGTTCATTGTTTCATAGTGAGAATTTTGAGGGGGGTATTTCGAGGGGGGCTATTATTTCGCCAGAAATTTTTTGAACACCCTGTACTACCTCATTTTTTGTTTGTAACGTACGCAGACGTACAAAAATGCAACAAAAGCTACCATTTATTATATAAGAGTCTACAGCCTTATATAAGTATGTAGATGGTATAAACCATGTTCTAACGTAACACAGTCATTCTTTTTAACGTGTGTAATGCATTGCTAGATCACAAACCGACGTTTTATCATGTACGTTCTATTTACATGCAATTTTTTTTTAGGGGGGGGGGGGGTATTTCGAGGGGGGGAGGTATTAATTCACAGTGCCCATTTTTAGAGGGGTATTTCGAGGGGGGGGGGGTATTTATTCACCGTGCCCATTTTGAGGGGGGTATTTCGAGGGGGTATTAATTCACAGTGCCCATTTTGAGGGGGGTATTTCGAGGGGGGGTATTTCGAGGAAATACGGTATTCCAGATATGTGTATTGCCATATCCACGGTGGCGGCCATAAAAATATGGGATAGTGGAAAAGCAGGGAGTATACGCGTTGATTTGATAAAACATACATTTGTTGATGCTGCAATCTAGTTAAAATCGAATGTCGATGTCTGGTAAAATGCGGCATGGGGATGGGACTAGCGCAAAAACAGAGAGAGTTGACGTTGGCAACTGGTTTCGCGCATTGAAAATAACCATTGCAGTGCTGGGGCTTAATTCAAGTGGCCTGGAATTTTCGAAGGATTCTAAAAAGAGTTGACAAATTTGTTGACATTTATAGTTGACATATTTGTAAGGCGGTGAATTATGCTCGGCAAATGTTCATTATTCCGCCAGATAAAAATTCATGTAAATACAGGCCGTTCATGTAAATTTATAATGTACCTCTTAACTTAAACCTAAGCAATATTGGATTTTTATGTAAATTTAGGGCCGGAATAAACCATTACGTCATTTATTGATGACAGATCAACATTTTCGTTTTGTATATTCTGTTGGATACCTACCGTATTTGCTTGAATAATCCTCCTGGGGGATTATTTTTTCGTCAGACATTTTTGAGGGGGGAACTATTCGAGGGGGGGGGGATTATTCAAGGGGGTAATTATTATTTCATCAAAATTTTCAAGCATGTTTCCATCAACTCATGTCACGAAATATGTCTTATAAACACAGCAACATGCCAAATTAGATATAACAAATTAATCTAATTTTTAAAGGGGGGGATTATTCGAGTGGGGGAATTATTCAAGGGGGGGGGGGAATATTCAATCAAATACGGTAGTTATTATTTTAGTATGGCAAATGAAAAATGCTAGCAAAATCTATGGCCGTTGTTAGGCAATAATCACAACACGACCACTTGACAACATATTAATAAAACAATTATTCGCTGTAACAATAAAGCACTATTATTATGGCATTATTATTTCCAGTGTAAAATTTGCAAACCACCTAGAAAATATTGGCAAATTTTCTCAAACTCTTCTATGTCGAATTTTTTTAAACTGTTTTTTTTAAGAATTGTCAACTCTACCTCACTTCTCCGACAACATAACGTCCCTAACACCACGAGTAATTGGGTAGTGGAGGTCCAGGTGCCAGTTCCGCAAAATGAGAAGTGAGAAGTTAAATGGCAAAGGCGAAGTGAAATGGCAAGTGAATTGGCAAGTGAAATAGCGAAAGCGAAGAGAAATTACTTTTAATTTTTTTACTTCGCTTGACCAATTCACTTGCCATTTCACTTGGCCTTTGCGCTTTTACTTCGCCTTTGCCATTTAACTTCTCACTTCTCATTTTGCGGAACTGGCCCCAGTAGCGTTTATTACAAGCAAAGCGCTGCAATGCCACCTAGTGCAAAAAAAACCCTGAAAAATTGCACCTGAAATTTAATTATGCACCCATGCCACGTGCGCCCTTCCACAATCCAAGTAGATGCGTGAAAATTATTAGCAAATTTACTGGAAGAGAGGTTGTCAACTACACATTTACTTAAAGTTTGATTCGCTAATAAAATAGTTAACCGTATTGTATTTTTGAGAGATATGGCGCAAACAAAGACGAGGGATTAACCTTTTAGTGAATGCATTAGTTAAACGCAGTTAAACACTAGTTAACGCATTTGAGTTGACTAGTTTGAGCTATTTTATGTCTCGGTCAACTGTAGTTGAAGGGCACCTCATTCCTGTGAACTGATGCGTTCAAACTTCAAAGCTGTTTTAGAAGTTTTCAAAATTTTAGTAGTAAAATAGTGTGTGTACGCCT
>OZ038456.1:5278417-5291942 GCA_964036195.1 Sphaerolaimus hirsutus | reverse complement strand
TGGTTAATTCAGACTAATGTTAATGACTAAGTTAACTCTACAATACCATTCAGCAAATATTTCTGTTCATCAATACATAACATGAAATGATCCCCACTTGACCCCATTTCAACCAACTAAACTCCACCCTCAAATGGTGACAGATAAATAAATGAAAGATGACTTTACATCACTTTTTATTAGACACTTGAAAACATGGTTTACGGTGCCCTCTAGCTCTAGGGGAGGGTTAAATCTTTAAAAGTGAGAAAAGGATTACTTTTTGTCACATAACTTTGAAAAAAGTTCAGTGCTTTTAATAACTTTGGTCAGACAAACACACCAAAATGCTAAAATTGCAAAATTCAACACTTAATAAGTTCAGAACACTAGCATTTTTGGCAATTTTTTATTTTTAGCCTTTTTACCATTCTCTATCTTCCATACCTTAAAAAACCTATGAAAAGCCTATCAAAATCACGTTTTCTGTACTCTTACTGTTTCTGTTTTCTATACTTTCAAAAAGTATACCTACGTAAATGCGATGTGAGTACAGGAACTTTTTTGGAGGAAACATAAATAAATGTATTTACCCTGTATAATACTTGAGTACACGTATTTATTGTAAAAGTAAATACCTACGTTTTATGAACTATGAAGGAAAGAAGCATTGCTGATCAGTATCACAAAACGCTGCACACTGCAAAAATGTCATTTTCAAAAATACAGGGAAATCCAAAAAAATATCTAAAAATGCTTTGTGTACGCCAAAACGATTTGAATTCGTTTCTTGCTGGTGCGCGCCAAGGGCAGGCTAGCCGCGGGCGCGAGAACATTTTTATGCGTGTCAAATGCTAATTTGAACGCCCCAGCTACATTTCGCTCAATTTACACTTTTTTACAAGGGAACATGCCCAAAAAACCGTGCTGATCAATAAATGTGGCGGTGATTGTCACCGCGATGACACTTGATTTTCTCGCGGTGACATCCAAAAACCTGGCGGTGACAATCACTGCGTCACCGCCACATTTTTCGTCACTGACCCAAACCAAGTGTACCACAAGTTGACAAGTAAAGAGTCAAAAAGTTAAGAGTAACGTAAAATCACAACTGCCAAGTTAAAAGTAAAGTGGAATCAAGAGAAAACTCAAAAGTAGACCAAAATGACAAGTGGAAAATCAATATAAAAGTCAAGAGTGACGTTAAGAGTCAAGAGTAATGTATTTACTTGTACCAGGTCGATTACATTCATACTCACAAATACATTTCTACCCACTCTCTCCATCCAAAACAACCCAAAACCTCCCAAAAACCCAAACCCACCAGTTTTCAAACAGCCCACGCTATTCCTGGGCTTGTACGAGGCGATCAGCTCCGGCCAGGCGGACACCCTCCTGTTCAAGTTGACCATCGGTTGCTTGTTTTCAACGGTGTCTACTTCGACTGATGCACGGCGGGCCCGGCCGCGGTCGTCCGACCGTGGAAGGTGCCCGCTCTGAGGGCAGTCCAGGACCTTGTAAAGTGCCCTGGGGAGTGTAAGGTGTCTTGTAAAGTGTGAAAAGTCATGGAAAATGCCCTGCAAAGTGGGTTGCCATTTTGCAAGGCATTTTACATGACTTTTGACACTTTGCGTGACATTTGACATTTTACAGAGCATTTTACAGGGTTTGGGACTGGCACCTGATGAACGGGGGCGGACTTGAGTGCTGGTGAGGCTTGGCGTTAGTAATGCCAACCACGGCCGCTGTGATTGAGAATTGTTGATGAGTAGTGGCGGAGAAGCGCCATGGAACAAAACGCCTGGCGCTGACGCCATTGGTGCTCGGCACATGGGTTCGGAAAAGCGCCTCGGTGTTTTTGGCGCTTGGCGTCAAAGTCTTGGCGCGTTTTCCATCAGTGCTGATGTGGGAATGCGGACCCTTGGGCCTGGGGGCACACCCAGACCTTTTAAAGACCCTGTAAAGTGTAAAAGATGGTGTAAAATGCCATGTGCCATGTAAAAGAGCCTGTAAAGTGTCAAATGTCATGTAAAAGACACTTTAAAGAGTCATGTGTATCCAAATCTTATTTTATCGTATTGAAATCTTATGTTTTTGTATCCAAATCTTATTTTTTGACATCAGCTTTGGATATAAAAAAACATGAGATTTGGATACAATAAAATAAGATTTGAATTAACATGACACTTTACAGGGTCTTTTAAATGACATTTGGCACTTTACAGGGTCTTTTCCATGACACATGACTTTTTACAGTGTCTTTTACATGAGACATGACATTTTACAGTGTCTTTTACATAACACATGACATTTTACAGGGTATTTTACACTTTACAGGGTCTTTTACAGGTATGTGAGTGCTCCCAGGCCACGAAGGATCAAAATTGTATGTGACTGGCATTGATTTCATTTATCATAATTCTGGATTAGCTTTTGAGATTTTTATATGGTTCTGGTGGGGAGGACAGTTACATGATTTTTTCAATTGATTTTTTTAAATGAAATAGCTTAATAGAAAAAGTTTTCCAAGCTAGATAAATTGTATCTTCTATTTGATTTCTTGCGAATAAGATCACAATATTGGAACTGAAAAATGCCAACCATTTTAAGGACCCTGGATCCCATTTAGGGCCTATTTATTTACCCACAAAAAATGACCACACTGGGTTGATTCAAATTACACCCATTAGAAAAGTAAACACTGAAAACCCCCCATCACAAAGCACCTGGCATAACAAAGGAAGTTGACATCAAATGTTGCTGTAGTGATGAACAGCTACTAGCAGCATTAGTGCAGGACTGTGACCCGTCCATATCACTGATACTTTCTTGAATAGGTTGAAATTTGATTTGATGGCACTTTTCGTCCATTTTTTTTGCATTTACTTTGATTTTTGTTTATTATGTCCTGGATCTTTTTCTAGTGAAAAAAGGAGTCTTGTAAATATTAGGCTGGCTACCCTGCAAAAGTGTAATAATAGTAGAGTATTTAGTACACCTTACTTTGAAACAAACATGACCCTATAAACCGCATTTGCTTGAAAAGTTCCTCCCCTTGGATAATTCTCCCTATCGAATAATTCCCCCATATAAGACGAGTGAGGAAATAATAATCCCCCCTGAATAATCCCCCCTAAAGAGATTTACTCAATTTATTGTGCGGAATTTTAACAAAAATGACACGTTTTTGTGTGAATAAAGTATATTTCATCAAATGAGTTGATACAAACATGGTTGAAAATGTTGAAGAAAAAACAATTCCCCTCTCGAATAACTCCCCCATCGATTAGTTCCCACCTCACAAAAGTCTGACGAAATAATAATCGAGCAGGGGGATTATTCAAGCAGATACAGTATGTGGAAAGACTTTTGTTTTTATCGTGTATCCTTGAATAAGTTCGGGGGGACTGAGTTTTTCATCAAACTTTTCAGACTGGGGAGTTTTTCGTGGGGGTTATTCGAGGGGAAGAGTTATTTGTTTCCCCACTTGCCTAACAGGGGGGAGTTATTCGACGGGGCGTGCCATTATTTCAGTCAGGAACACCTTGGGACTTGCCGTCATTTTTATGGCACGCTGCCAACAACAGTGATTATTTATTTTTAAAAAACTGAATCTTTATAAAAAATTGCTATATTACTCACTCTGAGCTTTGAGTCCCTGGTGGCAGAATACTTCTACCTACCGTACTTCCTCGAAATACACCCCCTCGAAATACCCCCCCAAATTGAGTGTAAAGGGAACGTACATGACAATAACTGTAGTTTGTGTTCTGTGTACTGCAGAACACACGTTAAAACAATGTCGGTGTCACGTTAGAACAGTGTACATACCGTCTACATACTAATATTAGTCTACACGTACGTTTCAGACGACAATTTCGTACTTGGTTTTCAAAAATTGTCTTGTGAAATAATAACCCCCCCCCCCTCGAAATACCCCCCCCCTCGTTTAACCCCCCCCCCCCTCTCGGGACCACTATGAAACGATCACCCCCCCGGGGGGTATTTCGAGGAAATACGGTATGTACACTTAAACGTACCTACTCACATTATAATCAAATTTCGGGGACTACACTCTTCCTTGGTCTAGCCATGCAAGTAAACCGTCACTTGTCAGTTCAGTTTTTAAACCAATCCATTTATCAACTCGGTTTACATCTACCTGTGTACTACTGTATTTATCGCTGTGTATATATCAATGTCCAATGCCTATTATCAAGAGAAAGCGTACTATTTACACGCATGCGAGAGTCTTGAAGATTTTAACTGTTGCGGGAGGTTTGATAAATAGCCATTCGCTCTCCCAGGGGACAGATAGCTGAAAAAAGTTTTGGGGGAGAGGTTGTTTGAGGGGTTGAAGGGGCCAATATGTACAGGGAGTTCGAAAAAAAATCTGGTGAAATAATAGACCCCGCTCTCGAAATACCCCCTCCCTCGATTAACCCCCCCTCACAATATTCGCACTCTGAAATAATGAACCCCCTAATAAACCCAATTCGAGGAAATACGGTAATTAATTACATGGCTAGATCGTCTGGGATACGTAAATCGCTGGACTGATCGAAGGGGGTTACCCCAACCCAACCCAACCCCCTACCCCCTACTGAACCCCCTGCCCACAGACAATGTGTACGTTTTGAATGGAACCTAGGTAAAGTATAGCTGAACTGAACCGCGAGCGCAACCTAAGTAATGTGAAATACTGCATCCTGATTTTGGACACGAAAAATAGGCAGGTACCATAGTTGTTAAAATGTATTTACGTTTACTCAAAAAATACATATACTCGAGTACTGTGTAAATAGGTATGTTTATGATCCCCCCTAAAAAATACTGATACTCACTTACTCGCGTACTATTTGAAAGTACGCGAGTACAGAAAACCTATTTCAGAAGGGCTTACTAACATCTTCCCGGCATAAAGGGAACAAGGTAGAAAAAGCTAAAAATGGGTAAAAATATCCAAAATACATTAAAATTGGAAAAACACATTAAGTAGTGATTTTGAGGGTGAAAAAGTTTGGGAATTTGTGATTTTGAGTGAAATTTAAGCCAAAATTTCTCAAAAGTACCCACTTACATTTTCCGGGAACAAAACTAATTTACCCACATTTACCTATGAGCAAAAGTTTCCTATTAATCAAAAATAATGCTTCTACAAAATGGCACTCCGTGTAACAGAGGACAACATATCAATATAAATGTTGCATTCATCACAGAGTTCAATGTTGCATTCATCACATTAAATAGCGCATAGTTCCGTGCACAATGATAACCCATCATCAGTTTAATCATTCCAAAAAAATTCATTTCGAATTTAAAAATGGCTGAATTGTTTGTGGGTAGCTGCAGTGCAGCTTGAAAAAGTCAGAAACGAAATTTAATGCTCACGCTCCACTCAAAGTAATTACGCCCACTGCATGCATATCATATAGCTACTGTATTCCGTCGAATTAACCCCCCCCCTTGAATTGACGACCCCCCTCGAAATACCCCCAGGTCTGAGCGAGCTGATGAAAAAATAGACGCCTCCGGGATAATGTACAAGTACATCATGTAAACACCTTCCCGGACAAGTTCACCACCCATTTTTTTATTTCACTTCGAACGCATTATCTCCGTCCATGGGGGTGTTATAAGGCTGAAACTTTGTATATATAAAGTTGTAAGACCTCCTTACTCCCCAACAATGGGGGGAAGTTCAACGACTAACTACAGGGTGGGTCGCCCTATATGCAACAATTTTTGTGGCGTTTTTGGTGTCCCAAGCAAGTTCACCACCCACTTGATTAGCTACACTTTGAAGGCTATATCTCCAGCTGTGAGGGCGGTAGAAAGCTGAAATTTTGGGGATGTCTTGTCAACAACCCCCCTCACAATACACCAGTGGGGCAGCTGCCGACGACCCACTAAAGCATGGGTCACTGCATATAAAGTTCATAATTTTTTTAAGAACAGCCCAAGTGTCAGAAACAAGTTCGCCACCAAACTGCATTACAAAAAAATGTTGTGAGAACATAATTGATATAAAATTGAATCAGATTTGAAACCTAGTTCTGCTCATAAAATTTTTTTCAGTAGGGCACCCACCCTGTCCCATAAACAGCAGACTGAAAATTTCACTTTAAACCAATTTTTTGTATCACACTTAAAAAGTTGGTTTACAAAGTTCACTAGGGGAGGGTCTAAGGTTCAAAGTTATGTAAACAACATAACCTCTAAAATGCTTCCATAAGGAAATTTATTTGGGGTGAATGAAAAAATGAAAATTTTGTCAAATTTTGTTCCTGAAATGACATCATTTTGACATCATAGAATTCACCCCAAGTAAATTTCCTTATGGAGGCATTTTAGAGGTTATGTTGTTTACATAACTTTGAACCTTAGACCATTCTCTAGTGAACTTTGTAAACCAACTTTGTAAGTGTGAAACAAAAAAATGGTTTAAAGTGAAATTTTCATACTACCGTTTATGGGACAGGGTGGGTGCCCTACCAAAAAAAATTTTTTTGGCTAAAAACGTGTTCCAACCCGATTCAGTTTTATATTAGGTATGTTGTTGCAACATATTTTCAATGCAGTTGGGTGATAAACTTGTTTTGGGACACTTGGGCTGTTTTTATAAAATGGTCAACTTTATATGCAGTTACCCATGCTTTAGTGGGTCGTTGGCAGCCGCCCCACTGGTGTATTGTGAGGGGGGTTATTGGCAAGACATCCCCCAAATTTCAGCTTTATACCACCATCACAGCTGGAGATATGGCTCTCGTAGTGTAGCCAATCAAGTGGGTGGTGAACTTGTTTGGGACACCAAAAACGGCAAAAAAATTGTTGCATAAAGGGCGACCCACCCTGTAGTGAGTCGCCGCACATCCCCCATTGTTGGGGAGTAGAGGGGTCTTACAACTTTATATATACAAAGTTTCAGCTTTATAACACCCCCATGGACGGAGATATTGCATTCGAACTGAAATAAAAAAATGGGTGGTGAACTTGTCCGGGAAGGTGTTTATATGCAATGAAAATACATTGTTGGTAACAGCCTTACTTTCCTTCGCAAAAAGTGCTGGCAATATAATAAAATCCCCTCTCAAACGAGCCCACCCCCTCGAATAAGCCCACCCCCTCGAATAAGCCCCCTCCAAATTTGCTGGCAGTAGAATAAAGAATTATTCTTAGGGCTTATTTCGAGACAATACTGTATTCATTCACTATTGAAACATGTCGCCTGTTGCAAATCGAATGCACTTCCATGCACAGTGACCGGTTACGGTCGTCTCTTGGGAAGGGAATGTCGATAACACACTCCGTGGAAACTATGTCAATTGCTACAAAGTGGTGTCACCTAGTCAGTCGCTGTTTGAACTTCACGTGACAATGACAAATCTGGCAGACTAGTAGCATAGTTGTTAAAAGTACTGAACGTTTTTTAAAGTAAATGTAAATGTTTAGTATTTTTATTTTACTCACACATGAGTACAGAAAACGTAAAGTATTTTATTCTTACTTTTACACTGCCTTAGAGTCGCGTAAAATATGTTTTTCCAGAGAAAATGTAAACATGAGTATTTTTTCAGGAAACCGTAAAATCAGGTATTGTAAGTGTGTGTTTTTTCTCACAAAACTAATGTAAAAAAAATTGTGTGTGTTTTGTAATTGTTACTCTGAAATACATCAAAGATGTTTTTTATCTCCTGATAGTATTTCTTGGGAAAATGTCCTATGTTTGTCACTTTCTGTCTGGCAAAATGACATTTTCTGTCCCTTAAAATACGTTTTCTGTACTCGCGTACTTTCAAAAAGAACGCGAGTATGTGAGTGCCGGTATTTTTTCCGGAAGGAAACGTAAACTTATTTACGCAGTACGCGAGAATACGTATTTATCGAATAAACATAAATACGTTTTAACAACTCTGATCAGTAGTATATTTACTGGCTGCAATGCATGTTGCTGTTGTGTCGAGTTGTGAAAACGATTTGCGGATGTGACCACAATTTCGCAATATCACCTACCTAATAAATAGAGAATAGCGTGATAAACGGTAAGAAGCCTAGCTTCTATTTATATGGGGTGGTATCTGCACTGCACACTGTGTTCACCTGTAAAAAATAGCAATGTCAATAAATCTAGACGCTCCACCCAACAATTACTGACGTGTGTGTGTGTGTGTGTGTACTGTACACCTTTGAATGTAAAAATAGAATATCTCATTTACTGTGCCACATTGAGATTGAGCTCTGAGAATAAGTAGGTATATCATTTTCTGTGCCGCATCAAGTTTGAGCTCTAAAATAAACATATCACAGTATAGAAATAACAGTAACTTAAGCTAGGTATCCACATTTTGTCAAACTGAGGCACACAGAAAGAATTTCACCCTACTTTATCGTGGCACAGTAAAAGTTTAAATACCTACCTATTCTTTTTGTACTTGGAATACTTTGTTTTATTACAGGATATGGGGGCCACACATGGCCCGATAAAAACTATCCTAAGGGCCTACCATTTAGTGATGGAAAAGCGCCAGAAAAAAGGGCGCCAGGCGCCAATGGCGCCATGGCGCCATTCAGAAAGTGGGCGCCAAGCGCCAAGGGCGCCACAGAAAAAGGGCGCCGGGCGCCAAGGGCGCCATGGCGCCATTCGGAAAGCGGGCGCCAGGCGCCAAGGGCGCCACGGAAAAAGGGCGCCAAGCGCCAAGGGCGCCATGGCGCCATTTGAAAAATAGGGCACCAGGCGCCAAGGGCGCCAGGCGCCAAGGGCGCCAGGATGAATAAGTGCATACAACACCCTGCGTGTGCTAAAAGTGTTTCTACAGCACCCTAGTACATGCATTCACTACTTAATTTGCGTTCTCCAGGGTGTAATGAACAAAGACAACACTAGCAACAAAAAAATTCGAGTAAAATTCACATGACAATTCAAACACAATGGATATTGTCATTTGACAACAATCCATTCAGTTCAAATTGACTTTTCCATTCAATGTTTCCTCGAAATGTACAAAAAAACGGAATTGCAACGATTTGAATCCGTTGATTTATGATTTTGCAAGTTCAACGTTCCATCATTCTCGTCTTCTGATCTGTCAGACACATCTGATGAACCGTTGCACAAAAGATTTATACCCGCTCACACCACTTCGTCCATTTTTCTGGCGAATTCAGATCATCCACGAATTGAAACCCTGCTGGCGCCTTTTTGGCGCCCTGTAAAAGCAGGGCGCCAGGCGCCAAGGGCGCCACGGAAAAAGGGCGCCAAGCGCCAAGGGCGCCATGGCGCCTTTCAGAATGTGGGCGCCAGGCGCCAAGGGCGCCACAGAAAAAGGGCGCCAAGCGCCAATGGCGCCATGGCGCGGCGCCCTTTGGCGCCCTCAAATGGCGCCAGCGCCATGGCGCCATTCCATCACTACTACCATTACGCAAATGTAAAATTTTGCACTGAGTCCCATTGACTGCTGCACTGCTCCATAAAAATGAACTGTTTTATTGTCACTGGTGCCACTCCATTAAAATGGCACTCATTTTGGAATTTTGGCACCACACCATTAAAGTTGCACCATTTTTGAGTAGATGGTGCCACGCACTCCAGTTGAATAGCACTAAAACGGCAAAAGGGACAAAACCTGCTGTTCTATTTGGAGGTGCCTTTCTATTGGATGAGGTATGCCACTCTATTAGAAAAAATACGGTATTCAATTATAAAACGTACCGTATTTCCTCGAAATACCCCCCCCCCTCGAAATACCCCCCCTCAAAATGGGTTTGTGGTCCGGGAAATGCATAATAGACATTCAAAACACTTACTGTGTTACGTTAGAACATCGTTTATACCATCTACATCCTTTATAAGGCTGTAAAAACTTATAAATGGTGGTTATTGTTGCATTTTTCACGTTTTTCTCTCAAAATTTTCACTCTGAAAAAATAAACCCCCTGGGGGTATTTCGAGGAAATACGGTATTCATGTTTTAAACATTCAAGTAGATACTGTTATAAAGTGGGTGGAGCCTGTGCCCGCTGTGTCTGACCATATTTTGGATGCGACCCATTAAATAGTGTACCGTATTTCCTCGAAATACCCCCGGGGGTTCATTGTTTCAGAGTGAGAATTTTGAGGGGGGTATTTCGAGGGGGGTATTATTTCGCCAGAAAGTTTTTGAACTCCCAGCACTACCTAATTTTTTGTTTGTAACGTACGCAGACGTAAAAAAATGCAACAAAAACCACCATGTATTAAATAAAAAGAGTCTACAGCCTTATATAAGTATGTAGATGGTATAAACCATGTTCTAACGTAACACAGTCATTCTTTTTAACGTGTGTAATGCATTGTTAGATCACAAACCGACGTTTTTTCATGTACGTTCTATTTACATACAATTTTTTTTTTGGGGGGGGAGGGGGGTATTTTTTCACAGTGCCCATTTTGAGGGGGGTATTTCGAGGGGGTATTTCGAGGAGATACGGTATTCCAGATATGTGTATTGCCATATCCACGGTGGCCATAAAAATATGGGATAGTGGAAAAGCAGGGGCCAGGGAGTATACGCGTTGATTTGATAAAACATACATTTGTTGATGCTGCAATCTAGTTAAAATCGAATGTCGATGTCTGGTAAAATGCGGCATGGGGATGGGACTAGCGCAAAAACAGAGAGAGTTGACGTTGGCAACTGGTTTCGCGTATTGAAAATAACCATTGCAGTGCTGGGGCTTAATTCAATTGGCCTGGCATTTTCGAAGGATTCTAAAAAGAGTTGACAAATTTGTTGACATTTTTAGTTGACATATTTGTAAGGCGGTGTGTTATGCTCGGCAAATGTTCATCATTCCGCCAGATAAAAATTCATGTAAATACAGGCCGTTCATGTAAATTTATAATGTACCTCTTAACTTTAACCTAAGCAATATTGGGTTTTTATGTAAATTTAGGGCCGGAATTAACCATTACGTCATTTATTGACGACAGATCAACATTTTCGTTTTTAATATTTTGTTGGATATTATACCTAGGTAGTTATTATTTTAGTATGACAAATGAAAAATTCTAGCAAAATCTATGACAATAAAAACAACACGTCCACTTGACAACATATTAATAAAACAATTACCTATTCGATGTAACAATAAAGCACTATTATTATGGCATTATTATTTCCAGTGTAAAATTTGCAAACCACCTAGAAAATATTGGCAAATTTTCTCAAACTCTACTGTCTCGAATTTTTTTAAACTGTTTTTTTTTTAAGAATTGTCAACTCTACCTCACTTCTCCGACAACATAACGTCCCTAACACCACTAGTAATTGGATTAGTGGATATCCAGGTGCGAGTTCCGCAAAATGAGAAGTGAGAACTTTAAAATGGCAAAGGCGAAGTGAAATGGCAAGTGAATTGGCGAGTGAAATAGCGAAAGCGAAGAGAAATTACTTTTTATTTTTTTACTTCACTTTTGCCAATTCACTTGCCATTTCACTTCGTCTTTGCGCTTTTACCTCGCCTTTGCCATTTAACTTCTCACTTCTCATTTTGCGGAACTGGCCCCAGTAGCTTTTATTACAAGCAAAGCGCTGCAATGCCACCTAGTGCAAAAAAACCCTGAAAAATTGCACCTGAAATTTAATTATGCACCCATGCCACGTGCGCCCTTCCACAATCCAAGTAAATGCGTGAAAATTATTTGCAAATTTACTGAAAGAGAGGTTGTCAACTGCACATTTACATAAAGTTTGATTCGCTAATTAAATAGTTAGCCGTATTGTATTTTTAAGAGATATGGCGCAAACAAAGACTAAGCATTCACCTTTTAGTGAATGCATTAGTTAAACGCATTTTAACACTAGTGAAACACATTTGAGTTGACTAGTTTGAGACATTTTATGTCTCGGTCAACTGTAGTTGAAGACCACCTCATTCCTGTGAACTGATGCGTTCAAACTTCAAAGCTGTTTTAGAAGTTTTCAAAATTTTAGTAGTAAAATAGTGTGTGTAAGGCTTTTGTAGCCCAGTTCCCACACTTTCCTTCAACCTCATTTTTAATTGTTTTCAAAACAATAACTCGAAAAAGCCTATTCAAATTTCCACTCATGGCATTTAAAATCTCGTGCGTTTGAAGCACACGCACTACATCAAATATGGAGAAAACAATGGAAAAAAGACAGAACTAGTATTAAGCTTCAATTTCAATCCTGATAATGTAAATATGAACATAGGTAGTAAAATATGTAAATACAAACGCAACTACCTACATTGGTACTAACTACAAAATGAAATGAAAGCCCCTGAGAGTTTTTCATCTACCTATACCTATATACATATTTATGTATGTCTCATGTAGTGGTGAGAAAGTAGCAGGAAAAATGGCGCCAGAAAAAAATTACGCCGGGCGCCAAATAAAATGGCGCCACGGTGTCATCTGAAAAAATGGCGCCATGGCGCTGGCGCCGTTTGTCGCCAACAAAAGGCGTCATCGCCATGGCGCCATTCCAATACTAGTATATTACTTTGAAGAACATAAATGCATATGAATGTGTTGTCCGATGTAGAAATTGGTCGGTTTGTTCATTGCAAAAGCTGCCAATTCATTAATTTAATGAATTTTTGCTGGCATATAGTTGATTGTCATGGACGGACTGAACTAGGTAAAATTTATTACCATTTAACGAGATTGTATTTAGTATTTGAGGCAGTTTGTAAATGTTTGTGTCTCAATTTTTTGACGTTGAATAATTACAGTGTTAAAAATAAAATTAAACATTATGAAATGGGAAATCTAATCAAAAATGCTGTTAAAAATTCCGTAATGTAAATAGTTTGTACATATGTACCAGTTGTCCAGTTGTCTGCCAAGCAGAGTTGTTAAAAGTACCGAACTTTTTTCAAAGTATACCTAAACGTAAGTATTTATATTTTACTCATCACCTGAGTACAGAAAACGTAAAGTAAGTTTTTTATACTTTTACTCGTGAGTAAACGTGAGTAAACGTACTTTTCCCTCCAGAAAACGTAAATGTGAGTATTTTTGAGAAATTCCATCCAAATTTTCGCCCAAAACCACTCATTATTAAAACTTTTTGACCATTTTAATCGCTCTTTGGCTATGTATGTGCATTTTCGACTATTTTGCACTATTTTTTGCATATTCGCTTCCTTTTCCCGTCTATACCTTCAAAAATCACCATAAAAGACTATATGAAATACGTTTTCTGTACTCGAGTACTTTGAAAAAGTATACGTAAACGCGAGTACAAGAACTTTTTTCAGAGGAAACGTAAACGTATTTACTCTGTACTCGAGTATACGTATTTATCGAGTAAAAGTAATTACGTATTAACAACTACCGTATTTCCTCGAAACACCCCCCGGGGGTGATTGTTTCATAGTGGTCTCGAGAGGGGGGGGGGGTAGAACGAGGGGGGGTATTTCGAGGGGGGGGTTATTTTTTCACAAGAAAATTTTTCAAATCCCAGTACGATATTGTCGTCTGAAACGTACGCAGACGTCAAAAAATACAACAAAAACCGCCATTTATAAGGTTATGTAGACT
>OZ038456.1:5050653-5278217 GCA_964036195.1 Sphaerolaimus hirsutus | reverse complement strand
TTCCGAAATAACGATCAATTTTTGTTCAAATTGGATGCAAAAACTTTATCATATGGCAAAAGGGGGATTATTCGAGGAATTGTTTTTTCACGTTTGTCTAAGAGGGAGGATAAATATTCAAGGGGGAATTATTTGAATTTATACGGTAGGCAGGTAAATAAAAACAATTCTCAAAATACATAGTTTTTCATCAGTTTGTTTGTAACTACACCAAGATGGGATTTTTTCAGTTTGTTTCACAAGTTAGAAAAAAAAACTCTGCAGCAATATACTTCAAGAGAAAAAATCAGCACTTGCTGTTTGCAAGTGAATGCATCGCACTGTATTTATATAGGAATGGTATAATTGCTTTGCTGATAGTTGATGCATCATATAAATGGGACTAATCCATCAAAATTCTTAGTGAAATTTTAACATGGAAATTGTCACCACATTGGCAGATGTTATTCTCACATCTTTGAACCAGGATGTAAATGCTCTCATGCGGCTGTAGAGTGAATAATCTAGCCAGGTATGTGCACCAAGAAGGGGGTATAAATCGACGTATGCTCGCTGGATATGTAAACCCACTGGCCATGTAATTCTGCTCGTCGGCCATGCAGACCATGTATATTATGAGAAATATTTTGTCATCATTTGAATTTATCTTCATTTATGAATATCTTCAATTCAAGGAATATCTTCACTTTATAAAGTGAAAACTGACAAAAAAGATCAAAATAGACATTTTTGTCCCCATGCACATTCCACAAAGCATTTTTGTCCCCATGCACTGAAATCTCCTATGCACATTCCACAAGCTTAATATAACATCACACACTCAAACTCCCAGCCTCAATCCCACCTTGTCATTCATACAGAATAAATGGCTGGATGGTAGACTGACCATTTTAAAAATCCCCAATTGTGCACCATAGATTACCGTTTTGGAGCAAAGAAGCAAACAAGTCTATACTAGTGATGGAAAAGCGCCAGGAAAAATGGCGCCAAGCGCCAATGGCGCCATGGCGCCATTCAAAAAAATGGCGCCGGGCGCCAAAGGTCGCCAGAGAAAATGGCGCCAGGCGCCAATGGCGCCACGGCGCCATCTGAAAAAAATGGCGCCGGGCACCAAAGGGCGCCAGAAAAAATGGCGCCAACGATAAAATCACAGTTTTAGTACGGAAATCATAACAGAAGCTTTTTTAGAAGAGCAATATGTTACCGTATTTTCCCCAGATACACTTTGAATTAACCCCCCTTCGAAATACCCCCCGGTCTGAGCGAGCTGGGGAAAAATAACCCGACTCCACATCCCCATCTGTAATAAGGTACATCATGTTTGCAAGTAACATGATGTTTTAATGGCTGCAAATTTTAATGTGACATAATGTTTAAATGGCTGCCGTATTTCCTCGAAATTTCCGGGGGTTATTTTCCAGAGTGCAAATTTCTAGGAGGGGCATTTCGTGGGGGGGGGTTAATTCGAGGGGGTATTTTGAGGAATACGGTACATTGACTGCTTTGTGTAACAATATACGATAAAATGTCTAAAAATGTCCTATTTGGTTACATTTATAACCAGTTTTGGTTATATCAAACCGTTTTTGGTCGTGAAAATTGCTGGCGAAAAATAACGCCCCTCGAATAAGCCCCTGCCTCGAATCAACCCCCTCAAGATTTACTGCGATCTGATAAACCCCCAGGGGGTGTTTACACGATAAATGCAATACTGTCAATAGGTGCCACACCAAATGAAAACATCCTGGAGCCAATTTCTGTGTGGGGGCGTATTTGAACATTTGTCATGATATTGTTATTTGAAGTAATTGTTATTGTGTTATATGCTGAATAAACCCAAACTTGTAATGCTAGGAAAAAATTACATACAGAATAAAGACTAGGTAAATGTTACACAATCACATCATTCAGCAGATAAAGCACTTGGATACGGAACAACATGAACACTCATCACGAAATTTTGGCGCCATTTCTGGCGCCATCCAAAACAATGGCGCCGGGCGCCAAATCGGCGCCAGCGAAAATGGCGCCAAGCGCCAAGGGCGCTTATGGCGCCATTCGAAATAATGGCGCCAGAGAAAAGGGCGCCAAGCGCAATGACGGTGGCGCCATGGCGCCATTTCATCACTAGTCTATACTGATTAGTTTCCCAGTCTATCATTTTCCATTTTATTCAAAAACAGTACTTAGCATCAACACATCAAAATTTTATTCACATTGTTAAAATATAAGCATGTATGTACCGTATTTCCTCGAAATACCCCCCCCCCCCCCCCCTTGAAATACCCCCCCCCCTCGTTTGACCCCCCCCTCTCGAGACCACTATGAAACAATCACCCCCCCCCCCCTCGAAATACCCCCCCCAAATTGAGTGTAAAGAAAACGTACATGACAATACGGCAGTTTGTGTTCTGCGTAGTGCAGAACACACGTTAAAACAATGTCGGAATCACGTTAGAACAGTGTTTATACCATCTACGTACTAATATTAGTCTACAGAACGTTATAAATGGCAGTTTTTGTTGCATTTTTTCGACGTCTGCGTACGTTTCAGACGACAATTTCGTACTTGGTTTTCAAAAATTTTCTTGTGAAATAATAACCCCCCCCTCGAAATACCCCCCCTCGTTTAACCCCCCCCCCCTCTCGGGACCACTATGAAACAATCACCCCCCGGGGGGTATTTCGAGGAAATACGGTATGCATAAATATATAAATACAGACACAATCAACAGTGATTCCCTCGTTACACAATCTAAGTCAAGCAAAGTCACTTTTCACAAACATTATTTAGAATTGTAAATACTTGACACAGCAGTGGCAACTATCACAGTGAGTTAAACATGAAGAATGCAGGAAATTCTGGAGATTCAATAGACAAGTCCATGAATATGGATTTTGGCAGGTGACACATGAAAATTGGCAATAACATCAAGCTACACTGACTGATACCCTGTTTTTATAGCAATATTACTAAAAAGGAACAGTTCAAATAAGTGTAAAGACATTGGTAAATAATAATAGTGGAAGGGAATAAATATGAAATTATTGAAAAAATATATAATGAATTGACATTATTCAGATCAGCAATTGGCTTAGTAGATAATGGCAGTCCAATACTTAACAAATTGGCTTTAAATAAAAGTAACTGACATAAATTTACATCTTGGAACCTCTAAAGGTACCTTGTGGGACCTCAAAATACGAAAGGGGTAAAATAATTGTACATAAATACAGGGGTGGGCATCTTCAGTTACCGCTGGGAAAACGCGATAGCTTGAGCTACGGTTGAGCTATCAGAATGAAATTTTAACACAATGAGTAGACCTCCATAGGACACCTATTCTGAAGTTTGGCAACCCAAACGGCCACATTTTGGGTGAGTCGTGGAACACACGGTTTTTAGTGTAATTTTGTGACTTGGCGTCACCCATAGATAAATCGAGGGTGGCATTTGAGGGGGGGGGCATCGATCGTTGGTGTCGTCCCATTCTGTCGTACATCGGCCGATTTTGATGCCCTTTGAGTATGTTGTGGTCGCGCCTACTACCAAATTCTTTTTTTACTCGAATAGTCCCCCAGTCCCGAGATAAGGGGGGTGAAGTCACAAAATTACACTAAAAACTGTGTGTTCCACAACTCCTCCAAACTGTGGCCGTTTGGGTTGCAAACTTCAGCATAGGTGTCCTATGGAGTCTACTCTATTGTGTTAAAATTTCATTGCTGATAGCTCAACTGTAGCTCAAGCTATCGCGTTTTTCCAGCGGTAACTGAAGATGCCCACCCCTGTACATAAAATAAGTCTATCAAATCTGATAGTAAACAAAAATGCTCATTTATATATTTCATCTGTAACAACAACTGTCCCTTGTCCATCAGGCTGACATTTAAGTTCAATACATTTCAACTTGAAGCCAGAAAGTGCATTCTTGTGGTTCTGATCATAAATCTTTGTCTGCAACACAACTCTAGTTAAACCGCTGGGTCCCTGCAAATTATTCCATGATTTGATCCAAGTCAAGATTTGCAAGCTTTAGAGTTGTGTGCTAATACTGTTGAGACTGCTGCAGAAGTAAATTTATGATGTCTCAACTCAAATGGGACTAAAAAAGTAATCAGTTTTAAGGCCTCTTTTCTGTGTAATAGCATGTAATAACTAAGTTTCATACAATTAGTGTGGTATATGCTTACATAAATTGTGGCCCCCACCTTCAACATGCTTCCGAACTTTGAGGTGTGAGACAGCATGTGCAATGTAAAAGAGCACGTTCCTTTCTATGCTGAGTGAACTACTGTCTAAGATGAAAGTTCCATGTAAGTCATGTAAATATGTTTGATGAAAGGGATTAGCCAACAAGAAAACATACTTTGTAATATATGATTATTGTATCTTATAGTAATATTATTGTATCTTAATATTCCAATCATGACTCAACAACAATTATAAGATCAATATTTATGTCCTGCCCCTGTTGGGAGATTTTGAAAAACATGTTTCATTTGAAGGGTTTTTCAAAAGACTAGTTCATTCAAAACATGATGCCCCACAATGGTTCACATGACACACACTGTCTTAATCTATCACAATTTAGCTGTCTTATATGTATAATTTGCAACACTTTCAGCTGCATATGAACCAACCTGCAGTGAAATCACCAAGTCATGCCTTGTACCTTTTTCACTGACTTCTAAACCATGGGTGTCCCATTCAGCAGTGTACTCACTGCAAGATGGCCCGATTCCGTGTAGAGGCAATTCATCACCGCCAATTTTGATGTTGCTGTATGGTAGGTTCAGTGTTAGGGCCAATGCACCGTTTAAGGGTGTACCATATTTTTTTCTAATAGAAGAGCACCGCTTCATTTTTTCAACAACTTTTTTTACCTGCCATTTTATTGGAGGTGTCATTCTATTGGAATCGGAGGCTGCCGTTCTAGTTTTTTCAGCAATTTGTTCACACATTTCTCATTTGAACATAGCCTTATTGTTGATGAAGTTTGAGCATTTTTTTAATATCAGAGGCGTTCTATTTTTCAAGGGTCAAAAATGTGCCAAAATCTGCCATTCTATTGGAGGTGCCATTCTATTGTGGGTATGCCATTCTATTAGAATAAATTCGGTGGTATTGAGGGCTAGGGGTAGAACCCCGTGTCATGTGAGGACAAAGTTACAAATCAACCCACCTAAACTCGGTATTCGGTTTTGTAGTCACCCCAATCCTGTACCTGCAGCCCGCCTTGAATTTCAGGGTTCTCTTGTGAATTTTATCTTTGCCAAATCTGCCCCCATCAGTTTTAAATGCGATTGTATCTGAAGTCGTGTCGCTCAAATGGAAAGTTAATTCGAGTGTGAATGCTTTTGATTCTACTGGCTGTTCGAACATTGTGGGGTCGGAATTTGTAGTAGTTCCTGCTAAAATGGAAGGATTCTTGTCAGTTTTAAAAAATGTGATGAATATAAATAGGTTGTATTATATTATATTATTAGGTTTAAAACACCCTAATATTTACATAAAAAATAATAGCACGCCAAGCTACTTTGAACTGTGTTTCCTATAGAAGACTAGTTTAGGCTAAAAAGAAGTGATGTAAAAAGTGCCAAGATTTTGGTTCAAAGGACCACACCACAACGCTTTTTAGACAAAAGTGTGGGCATTAGCATTGTTCTAGAACCACACATTTTTGTTCTAGGCACAATGGAAAAAAGCAACGATTCGGTTGGGACCCAATTTTCTATGCGATCTTTGATGAAGTTCAAATTTGAGAAAAACGCAGCATAGAATCTTAAGCTGCGTTTATATTGCCACAGGTGACACAAATTTTTCCATTTTTTAAAATGACTTTCAACTTAATCTTTGTTATTATGATTGAATATTTTTTGTGACCGACACCTAGATTTCGACCACCATTTAATAACTTTTCATAAAATGACGTGTTGTAATCAAATACAATGAGATACGGTAACATTTTCCCTTGTCGTCCGCAGGTGTCGATTCTATTTGTTCTATGCAGCCTCGGTTATGCGTAGTGATGGAAAAAGCGCCAGAACTTTGGTGCCAGGCGCCAAAAGCGCCATGGCGCTTTCCCAAACCCCAGAACAAAGCGCCAATGGTGCCAGAGCAAAATGACGCCAAGCGCCAGAAGCGCCATGGCGCTTTTTGCTTTGGCGCCAGCGCCAGGCAATTTGTTCCTGGCGCCACAGAACAATAGCGCCAAACGCCAAAAGCGCCATGGCGCTTTTCATGGGTGCAGCGCCAAGCGCCAATGGCGCATCAGCATAATAGCACCAAGCGTCAAAAGCGCCTTGGCGCTTTTTGCTTTGGCGCTAGCGCCATGCTGCATTTCCATCACTAGTTATGAGGGTACATAAATAACCCAGACAAAATGGAACCGACAACCGTAAAGTACAAAAAATGTTATTTTATTGTGTATGATTATGTAATATATGAAAACATAAGTAAATAAACACCTTCCCGGTCACGTCCGGCAGCCATTTTTTGATTTTACTTCTTATGTCCTATCCCCATTTCTACGGCGACCCCGGAGCTGAAACTTGGGGGACATATTGGCGCAACCCCCCTCTTCTACTTCGCATGAATTGGGGGGGTCGCCGCGACCCTCCCAATTCATGCGAAGTAGAGGGGGGTTGCGACAATATCTCCCCGAAGTTTCAGCCTCGGGGGTGCCCTAGAACTGGGGATAGGATATAAGAAGTAAAATCAAAAAATGGCTGCCGGACGTGACCGGGAAGGTGTTTACATGTTATTCTGATAATCCACCCTGATCTCAAACGTGACTGAAAATGCATAAACCTTCACTTCCAAAACGCATTAGCCGCTATTCACAAGTACATTTCACCAACAGAATTGCAAATGTACAATGAAAACAATGCATAATAGACTTTCTCAACGACAAAAAAAACAAATCCCATATTATTTCTTTGAAAGAACCATGGCGCTTTTGAGAGGCATGATATTTACAAAAAGCCTGGCATGGTAAAATAACACCAAACATCACATCACAGTGCATTTTCATCACTGCTCATAAAGTTCACATGAAATATCAGATGCTGTTGTCGGTGTAATTACACAGGCAAAGAAGCATGAAAATTGAAGCCTTTTGAGATTTTATATTTATGGGCATATTCCATATTTTACATGTTTACTGGGTTGTTCATTCATGTTGCTCAAGTGCATTTTGTAAAAGTATTCAACAGCGGTTTTCCATAGAAAATTGTGATCCTTAATCATCACTCACTGAAGGCATAAATAATTAGTTTGTTAAATTGTTTCAGTGCCAATGCAACTTTTACATGTGAAACTCAAAAAGTCTGCCTAATGCTTAATGAGGTATTTTACATTAGTGGATTATGTGAAATCAATTAAATGAATATGAAAGGAATGATTTTCAATGAAAAAGTTTTTCAAAAAAAAGATTGTGCAACAAGAATGTGCATAAACCAGTATGCGCACAGTCACATATATTTATCTGAAAAATACATAAAGCCGAAATGAAAAATGCTTCCTGCATGTATTCCACCGCTATCAAGCACACAGCCACAATAAAAATGCAAAATGCAGAAAACTTAATTTAGAATTGGTCGCTTGGTGGCGACACCCATGACCCTATGACAAACGCAAATTACACAACACAGCCACAAACATATTCCATCTGAAACAAGTGTCAACCCAATCCCAATTCCTCAGAGACAGAGTGACAAATAGCAAAAGCCTCACAGACACACTCAAACAGACTAAACTAGGCCTTCTCTCCACGATTCAATTCGAGCACATTTGCCGCACGTGGCAGTAAAAGTGCGTGTGCTCACTAGGATACATGCATTTGCATGCGTTCACGTGTGGAGTCTGCCATAGTTGTTAAAACGTATTTACGTTTACTCGATAAATACGGATACTCGAGTACTGCGTAAATACGCTTACGTTTCCTCCGGAAAAAAATGCTGGTACTCACTTACTCGCGTACATGTTGAAAGTACGCGAATACAGAAAACGTATTTCAAACGGGCTTCTTTATAAGGTTTAAAGGAAAAAAAGGAGAGAAAGGCTAAAAAATAGGTACAACATACATAAAATAGCATAAAAATAGGCAAAAACACATTTAACTAGTGAATTTGATGGTGGAAAAGTTTGAAAATTAGTGATTTTGAGTGAAAATTGGAGCAAAATTTCTCAAAAATACCCACATTTACGTTTTCCGGGGAAAAAAGTAATTTACCTACTCACGTTTACTCATGAGTAAAAGTAAAAAATAAATACTTTACGTTTTCTGTACTCACCTGTGAGTAAAAAATAAATACTTTACGTTTACGTTTACTTTCGAAAATTTCTAGTACTTTTAACAACTCTGGTGTGGAGTCTGCTCAGCGTGTGTGTACATGTCAGTGATGTTCATGCATACCCCTCTGCAGGCTTATGTGGGCCTGCGGCTGGGTTTAAATTGAGTTTAAGGCTAACTGAAGGTGCCCAATATGTGAGATGGTGCCAGTTCCGCAAATTGAGAAGTGATAAGTAAAATGGTAAATGCGAAGTGAATTGAGAAGAAAATTGGCAAAAGGAAGTGAAATGGCAAGTAAATTAGCAAAAGCGAAGTAAAAAATAAAAAGTAATTTCCCTTCGCTTTTGCCAACTTCTCAGTTCTCATTTCACTTCGCATTTGCCATTTTACTTACCACTTCTCAATTTGCGGAACTGGCCCCATGCATCACGGCATAAATTGGGTTCGTGAAGCGTGTGGAAGCTGTGCGCTTCCACACGCTTCACGAAATCCCAGATGAAATGCTTTCTACACGCTTCACATAGCTTCACCATGCGCTTCACGCACTTCCGAAATTGTGGAAGACACTTCAGAACGCTGGCGCTTCCGCACACTTCCACAACATATAAATTGGCGTGCCAGGGTCTCACTAAGGAGCTTGTTGTCTTCACATAGATTTTCATGATGCGTGTGAAACTCCTAGCGAGCTTGATGAAGCGACGTGAAGTGTCAGCATTAAGACACTTCACAACGCTTCACCACGCATCCACACACCTTGTCTTGGTGTGAATTCAATTCGCGCAGATTGTGCTCACGAATTCGTGCGCTAACTAAAGTGTTGGGCGCTTTATACGGCATTCACACGTTGACAAAACAATTGGTGAAAGTTACGATTTTACATGTCCTTATTTGGGATAAAAGCATGTGCGTTACAAAACACCACTAGAAAATGAAAATTTTTGCACACACGCTTTCAGCAGCAAAAAAAACTACAAAAAACGACCATACCAAAGCAAAAACGCAAACCCGTTATGTGGCCTGTGCGCGTCAAGGTTCAAACTGAATTTGGGTCCTGCGGCTGCACTATGTGCTATAAACCAGTCTAGTTTAGGCCTCCCGGACCCATGCAGTGAGCTGAGTTGTATGTTTATTGCCGTGCATAGTTGTTAAAATGTATTTACTCACTTTTACTCACAAAATACGGATACTCGAGTACTGAGTAAATATGCTTACGTTTCCTGAAAAAAGTGACAGTACTTGCTTTTACGTATACTTTTTTAAAGTACTCGAGCAGAGAGTCTTTTATAAGGACTTTTCAAAGGCATAGTAGGTAAAAATGTGAGTAAATAGGGGAAAAATAGGGAAAAATCATCTAAATAGTGTATTTAAGCACAATTATAGCCTAAAAGTTAGTGATTTTGAGCAAAAATTGGGGCAAAATTTCTAAAAAATACTCTCATTTACATTTTCTGGGGGAAACATACATTCACTCACGTTTACTCATGAGTAAAAGAAAAAAATTACTTTACGTTTTCTATACTAAGGGGGTGAGTAAAAAATGTTTATATATACTTTGAGAAAGTTTGGTACTTTTAACAACTCTGTTGCAGTGCACTTCAAGTGAAAGCCAAAATTTTCTGCTGTAAAAGCATGGTATGTTCTGACGGCTTTACATCGGGTACAAAGTTATGGGTGTTGCTTATTTTTGTGGAATTTTGTAATGCACAATTGTGCATGATTGTTGTTCAGTTATTCCAGTGAAAAGTTCACAAATGGTGGATAGTGAAAATTTATAGAATATGTTATAGTCCACAGAACGCACACTTTGAACTGAATTTTAAATACCATGTCCTGCACTGAATTTTAAATACCATCTTAATAATCTACCAAGTTTCCTATAAAATTTACCCTCGATTTACTATCTTCCTGCTGTACTGCAGAATGTATCGCGTGACTTCATTGGCAATGTTATGGTATTTATCATTCACTGTGAAGTGTGAAGTCTAGATGGTGTAACAAAAAAAATTGCATGTTGAATCAATCATGGAGTGCATTGAGCAAAAAATCGAATCAGTCATTAAGAAATCACAATGTAATCGAAAATCTGCAATATATATTTATCTACATAGTTTCTGATGGTGGGGGGGGTGCCTTTCACCAATTCGGCACCCCACTAAATTTAACACTTCTTCTACTCTCCTCATAGCGAGTTAACAATTCAGCCCAGCTGTGTTTGGCTCTCAAATATCTGTGCAGCCTGTAAAAATGTGCTAAAATATATAAAAAACTGGATAAAGAATAAAAGCTGATCTATGCAAGGAAATATAAACAAGTTCACATCTTGAACAAATCCCCTGTGAGAGTCAATGTGAGGAAATAAACTTCATGTCAATAATGTTAAAAACATATTTACACATACCTCATAACTATCCAGAGATAATATGCTGCAATAAGCAAAATTGTGGCAGCTGAAAAAGAAAGTACCCAGTGGAAGCTTCCAAATGTGGCCATTATTGTGGCACAAGTCACAAGTAGACAGAAACATATACCGCCTATGAATATCTGCAACAAAATATTTCAATGATTGGGAAGCATTAAATAATTACAGTATTTGCTCGAATAATTCACCTGGGTGATTATTTTTGTCAGGCTTTTCTGAGGGGAGAACTATTCAAGTTGGGGTATTATTCGAAGGGGGTATCATTATAAGGGTTTTAACAGGACCAGTTGTTTCGGGCGTGACCGTGACTAGGGTGTCAAATTTCCGTTTCCGTTTTCCGTTTCCGCCTTTCCGCAGGAAAATTTTTTACCTTTCCGTTTTCCGTTTTCCGGCAGCTGAAAATTTTTTACCTTTCCGTTTTCCGTTTTCCGGCAGCCGAAAAATTTTTACCTTTCCGTTTTCCGTTTTCCGGCAGCTGAAAATTTTTTACCTTTCCGTTTCCGTTTTTCCGGCCCATTTTTCCGTTTTCCGGCTGAAAAATTTTTACCTTTCCGTTTCCGTTTTACCAGGCCATTTTTCCATTTTCTGGCTCGATTTTCAGTTTTCTGGCATTTTTCCATTGTTTTTCCAATCTGTATTTATCTTTAATTGGCTCATCCCATTGTGTTGTTTTTGTCTCTTGGAGCAGCATTGACAACTGGGATTTCAGGGTCAGTGAAACAGGTGCTGTGAACCCAATTGGGTCATATGCTGACACCAATAATTTATTCAAGTTTCATCTGGTTGGTGTTGTGATGCTGTCAATTTGCAATTTTGGTGTTGATATTGCCAGCATTTTATTCACCTTTGGACTCCTGTCGTTTTCTGCTATTTCATTCATGACTGATCTGGAGTTTGACAGCCATTCCCTCATGTTCATAGAACATTGGTTAAATAAAGCCTTGACTTTGTAATATAGTTCTAAAGCTTCAACTTCATTCGTGACACTCATGAATCTTTGTTGAATCTTCTTATCAGTGATTTAAAGTGCACCATAGCTTCTGCTTTTCCTGTGGGCAGGTCACTGATACTCTCTTTATATGGCCAGTCAATACAGTACTGTTTGTTGTTGTCGTTGAGTTTTATGCTTTTTATCATCATCTCCTCTGCAATGTTGTCATCAATTGCATAGGGGTCATCAGTGATTCCCACTGCTTCTAGACTGTGAAACTGTCATAGTGTTTCCTTTCCTATGGCCACTATGGCTACTTTTTGATGATTTTTTGTTGGTTCGGTTAAGCTTGAACTACAAGTGAAGTTACAGGCATGATCCATAGTTGCAGAATGTGCAGCTACCACAATCAAAGCCAAACAGGCAAACCTGCATGCAGGTTTTCCTTCTGCAAATTTGTCTATTACCGTGCTAATTTCACTTTATTTTTTTCCATTTCCGTGAAAATTTTGCTTTCCGTTTTCCGTTTTCCGGCATTTCATTTTTCCGTTTTCCGTTTTCCGGCCGACAATTTTTTTTTACCTTTCCGTTTTCCGTTTTCCGCTGAGTGAAATTTTTTTACCTTTCCGTTTTCCGTTTTCCGGCAGAAATTTTTTTTTTACCTTTCCGTTTTCCGTTTTCCGTAAAGTGAAAAAATTTTACCTTTCCGTTTTCCGTTTTCCGTAAAAAAAAAATTTTTGACACCCTAACCGTGACCAGTCTTTTTGTCTAAAGGGGGGGATTATTGAAAGGGGTTAATTATTTTCTCTTCACTCATTCAACATTGGGATTCATTCAAGAAGAGGAATTATTCAAGAGGGGGAATTATTCAAGCAAATACAGTAATCACAGAATGAAGTGCCCAAAAAATAAATCAACCCAACCAAAAATCCAATTTCAGGCCACAACCAATGCTTGACCTTGATAGCAACAAGTGCATAAACAACCAAAACCAAAAATGCAATATGCAAAATACATAAAGCAGAGCATGTTCCAGCCACAATCAAAATGATAACCCTTCTTTCATTGGGCTTTGTAACCAGTGACAGAAAATAGTAGTCCTTTGTGAATGGCTGGAAGGGGAGGGGTCAAATATCTTCAATGAGAAAAATGACTTCTGACAACAAATGACTGATTGTTTTGAAATGTGGCTGCCATTCAAAAGACCCACACACACTAGTTGACATCGGAAATAAATGTCAACTGAATGTCAACTAGAAAACACCCAACAAATTTTTTAATCATCCATCACACTAACCAGAAACAATGCAAATCAAGCGGCACGATATAAAATTTACTATGCACTATCACATACGAATGCTAAAATCACATAATACATCAAAGTTTAGTTGACGCGAATTTTGATGTCAACTGGTGTATGTGTGTGTGCCCAAACTGCAGTCAACCAAATGCCAACCTCAAACTCATATCTGAAAACTGCAGCGAGGACTGACAAAACCAAGATTGTTGTAGTTACAAATGTAACAAATCCTGTTGTTATAAACACTGTCCATCGGATGGAAACTTTCTTGCAAATCAGTATTCGAACTGCATGTCTGTATCAGTGAAGCATTAATTACGATAATCATAGCCATACTGTCTATGGGGTTCAAACGGAATCCACTTTTCGGGATTGGGTTTCGTTTGTTGAGTTTTTTGGATCGGGATCACGATCGGGATCGGAACCATGGTATCGGGATTGGCTTTTTTCAGGATCGGGGTGGCGATTGAGGGTTTTTTCTATAAATTCTCACAACAAGATCTAAAAACACACTTAGATGTCAGAGAAGTGACATAAAATGCTTGACTTGGTGTCTCCGTACACATTGCTCGGTGATAAAAAGTCATTTAGCAAATTTAGAAAAATTTATGGTATCGGGGTCTGAATAAGGCAAACGTTTTCGGGATCGAGATTGGGTTTGAAAATGATTTAGGATTGTGATGGGATACGTTTTTTGAGATTACGGGATCGGGATTTGGGTTTTGAGATCGGGATCGGGACTGCAAAATCGCGGAATTAGTCGGGATTCGGGATCGGGATCCCGTTTGAACCCCAACCATCCCCAATTAAAAATGAAATTTTACTTTTTCTCTGCGAACGGAGGCGGCGGTTGATATCCACTTTCAATTTCTAATATCCTGCCAAACTTCTGCTGGGTATTTTCCTCCACAAAATCTCTGAGCGGCATTTCCTTGTCTATGCAACGGGCAAGCGAATAAATGTGTATGGATATTCCGTGCTCATTTGACTTGAATTGTATTGTTTTTTAGATGTAAATTGGTAATCCAATCCAAATACATAGGTACATTTTACATGTATTTACGCATTTATTTTTATATTAGCACGGTAGAATAAAATGTTTAGTATGTAGAGTGCACATTTGAAGCTTTTATACTAGGTATATACATAGTTAGACGAATGTTTTGTACAAGTACCTATATATATTAGTAGTTATACATATTTATTTACGTTCATACATAATACGTACAAATCAGCTGCTACATACAACGCTAATTTATGCTCACCATTCCAATGGCATTCATTCGCGTTATTTTGAGTGTCACATTGCGTCATTCCCCTCGCCCCGCTTAACTTTGCATACCGTATTTCGTCGAAAACCCCCAGGGGGTATTGTTTCAGAGTGAGAATTTTGAGGGGGGTTAAACGAGGGGGGTATTATCTCGCCAGAAATTTTTTGAAATCCCAATACTAAATTGTTCTTTCTAACATAGACAGACGTTGAAAAATGCTACAAAAACCGCCATGTATTTAAATAGGTAGTATAAGACTCTATAGACCTACATATATATATATATGTACGTAGACGGTATAAACCCTGTCCTAACAAAACACAGTCATTGTTTTTAACGTGTGTTCTGCGTTTCCAGGATCACAAACTGTAGCTTTTGTCATTTACGTTCTCCTATGCACTATATTTGGGGCTATTTCGAGGGGGGGGGGGGTTATTTCGAGGAAATACGATATTTAGCTCCGACTACTGTATACGTCCCCACTTGAATAACTCATTTTCTTTATAGTTGTGGTAACGATTATAAATGTTTATCGATGTGCAAGTAATTGTTTAAGTAATTAGTTATTAAGCAAGTAATTAATCTTGGTGAACGCTGAAAAGATCCCAGCAAATAACCTAATAGAAAAAAATGCTGGAAGTGAACTTACCGCCCAGGGGACTTACCGTATATTTTCGAGTAAGACCCCGGGGGAGTTATAATTTTGTCTGAAGTTTTGAAGTAGGAGTCATACAAGGGTGTGTTATTCAAGGTGGGGGGGGCTTTTTTTCCTCACTGGGCCAACAGGGGGGTTAATCAAGGGGGTTGTATTTTTTATTACCTAGTCAACATGGGGGAGTTATTCAAGGCGGTCTTATTCAAGGATATACAGTATTTGAGAACCTGCGGTGTCGATGCAGTGCATACATAAACAGAGAAAGAGCAGCTGTCCATAGATGACAAATGTGGTACATTTTACTGTCTGTGAATTCGTGTTTTTGTAGTTGGCTATGAAAAGACGAAATTGCGGGTAGTTATGACCAAAAAAAAAAACATAAACCAGTAACCGCTGAAAAAGGTCAAATGGTTAAAAATGAACTAACGGCATCTTGAGTACTCAATGATTATTGCAGTAAATAATGATCTGATAATCAAAGTGGGATGACGCAGTGATCAAAAATCAAATGCTCAGTTGACATCAATATGATTCGGTTCCAATGGCGGATGTCAACTAAATTCGAGTCAACTAAATTTTAGTGAATTATGTGATTTCGATATTCCTATCTTATAGAGCCTCGGTGTTTTTACATCATGACTAGTGATGGAAAAAGCGCCAGGCTTTTGGCGCCAAGCGCCAAAAGCGCCATGGCGCTTTTCAAACCCCAGCGCCAAGCGCCAATGGCGCCAGAGCAAAATGGCGCCAAGCGCCAAAAGCGCCATGGCGCTTTTTTGAACCCCAGCGCCAAGCGCCAATGGCGCCAGAGAGTAATGGCGCCAAGCGCCAATAGCGCCAGCGCCAAATTTTATTCTGCAATTTGTTTGTAAAGCATTATAGTGCATAACTGTGACGTACCGCTTACGCTCTGTTAGTAGGTAAATTGAACTTTCGCCAAAAGTTCGATCAGTCACTTTAAATGTTTCATACATTCTTTTTATCCCCAGGAATATATTTTTAAGTCAGGCATAGTAACTAGGGAGCTTTCAATGGAGAGTTCTTTGTTACTCACTCCGCTAAAAGCTGGAGTTAAGGGACGTTATTTGTCTCTCATATGACTAGCAGTTGGAGAGGACTTTTTGGGAATTGATGGTATTTTTCTCTCTAAAGGGGAAACTCATTTGACAGGGGAAGTCGTAACTGCAAAATTTTGAAAATTGAGTTACACATGCTAATGGCATCTAGAATTGGTCCTGCACATTTTTCACCATTTTCCAGATTTTTTAAATGATATTTGCATCTTTTCAACTGTCACATTTAAACACATATGGAATAATTAGGAACAATTTTACAGGATATTGAACAATAAATCAATAACTGTTAAGTCCAACAAGAGGTCAACTCTTTTTGTGGGGAAAACAGTGAGAAATATGTTGAGTCAATGTGGGATGTTGCTGACTTCAAGCGGGAACTTTAAAAAGTCTATAAGTGAACAAATTGCCAATAAGTCAAATTTATTGTGGTGGGGAAACGTTTTTGTCATAGGCAATAAGTCGATAAGTCCAATTGTTTACTGGACTTTTTCCCAAATACCTAGATGCTTTTTTGTTCATGTCAAAATGCATTTTGCAAATCAAAATTGATCAACTGGAGTGTCGATTTCATTGTATTATAACAATTTTATATAATCATGGTTGGCGCTATTTTGGCGCCATTGAAAATGCTGGCGCCAGGCGCCAATAGCGCCATCAGAAAATGGCGCCAAGCGCCAAAAGCGCCATGGCGCTTTTTCAGGTCCCGGCGCCAAGCGCCAATAGCGCCAGAGCGTTTTAGCGCCAAGCGCCAAAAGCGCCATGGCGCTTTTTGCTTTGGCGCTGGCGCCAGGCGCCAGCGCCATGGCGCTTTTCCATCACTAATCATGACACTTAATTTTCAGTGTTTCTATTAAATGTGATGATTTGAAACAATTGTGTTATTTAGTTGATATTGAGTTGACACGAATTTGCGATTCAACTGGCATGTGTGTGGGCCTAATGGTCTGGTCCCCCATTTTTCGTACATATCATATGCACAGTTGTTAAAAGTACTGAACTTTTCCAAAAGTAAACGTAAAGTATTTATTATTTACTTTTACTCATGAGTAAATGTGAGTGAATTACTTTTGTCTCCAGAAAACTTAAAAGTAGGTATTTTTGAATAATGTTGCCCCAATTTTCGCTCAAAATCACTAATTTTTTTAACTTTTTCACTATCAAATTCACTAGTTAATGTGTTTTTGCCTAGTCTTATGCTATTTTGAATATTTTGACTCTATTTTTAACTTCTCTCTCTCCTTTTGTTTGCTGTATGCCTTGAAAAAGCCTATAAAAAGCCTGTTTGAAAAACGTTTTCTGTACTCGCATACTTTCAAAGGTACGCGAGTAAATGAGTACCGGTATTTTTGTCGGAAGGAAACGTAAACGTATTTACGCAGTACTCGAGTATCCATATTAATCGGGTAAACGTAAATACGTTTTAACAACTATGAACATATGTTCAATTCCACATGACTTCAGTTCTGCAGACAATCCACACATTATCGAGCTCAAATTCTATTGGTCCCAATTGTATCACACATAATTTTCCACACCCATTTTGATGGTAAAAAGCTTAAATATGACACGTAACGGTGCTGGTGCGGACGAACAGCAATTACACAATTTTATCAAAACTCCCAAAAAAATTTACTTATTGTTTATAATATCGTAATTTCAGGAAAGGCTGCTTGGGATCTTGGGACGTTGAGAACTGTCTGGAAAATTCCATTTTTTTATAAACACACAACATAAAATAGCTTTCCATGCCTTCATAGTTCATACACACACATTTCCACGTTGGCGGCTTTTGTTTCACCTACAGTTACAATCGAAATACAAAAAAAGTTAGGCAAGTCTGGTGCCAGTTCCGCAAATTGCGAAGTGAGAAGTAAAGTGGCAAAAGCTAACTAAAATTGCAAAAGCGAGGAAAAAATCAAAAATAAGTAAATAAAATGAGTAATTTCTCTTCGCTTTTGCCATTTTACTTCTCCACTTGCGGAACTGGTGGCAGTCCCAAGCCCTGTAAAGTGTAAAGTAAAGTGTCAAATGTAAAGTAAAGTGTCAATCAAAACAAAAAAGAAAAAATTTTATTATTGAACTTTGCATGACAATTGACACTTTACTTTACTTTTGTCATGACAATTGACACTTTACTTTACTTTTGTCATGACAATTGACACTTTACTTTACACTTTACAGGGCTTGGGACTGCCCCCAGGCCGCAGGTTTCCATGGTGCTAAGTAAGGTATGTGGCAGATAAATATACCTAGGTAAGTATTTTACCCCTATGACACAGGCGTCGCCAACAGTACATATGTAGGCCCAATACAATACACCAATGCATGTATTTGAGCATTATAGATCTTTTTGTTTATTCTGCCTCAATGCATGCAATGCGCTACCAACGAAAAGCTTGCCAAAAGCTGATACTTTGTACCTATGGACAAACCGACAATGATAAAAAAACAATGACCTAGTCTTTTGCAAGCTTTTCATCTTGCTTTCTTCTATCTTTTAAGTACTGGTAACTTTTATCTTTTTGTGTGATATTTTAATTTTGTTAAATACTCATTAAGTACCCAGTAGTGATGAAAAAGTACGCGTACATATGGGTACAGGTACAATTTAAGTATTGTACTCATAGGTATTTACCCAGTACCCAGTTTCACGCATATTTCAGAGTAAACGTAAATACCCACTCGTATCAACTCTGAAAAACAGCTCAAGCACTATGGTATCCATGGCGGCGCCTCTGTACTGGACGCCCTTCCATCACTTACAGCATATCGGAAATTTTTTACCTTCTATTTATAAATAGAAAGTTTTTTTGAATATCGTCATTGCTATTTCACGATGTTTGCGTTGATTGCGTAACTATTGCGCAACATCTGTAAAACACAAACTATTTTTCGAAAGCCTTGTATTTATTTATTTCTGAATTTTAACGTGACACTGTTGTTCTACCCACTAGTACGAGACTGAGTGGAAAAAATGCACCGAAAAATATTGACATAAATGTATTTGGCACAAATACACACTCCCCACTGTAGTAAACATGTGAATAAAAACTTTGTTTACTTATCCTTCTTTGTACAAGTTATTTTTTCTCTTGTGTGAACCAGTTCAATATACTTGTACATGTATGACCACATTAAGTTGCATTTTCGGCCAAACCATGCAAGGAAAACTTTAATTTAAAAGTGAATGGATGAATAGCTAGCTATCTGTTTGATTTGTCATCGACTAGTGATGTAAAAAGCGCCAGGACTTTGGCGCCAAGCGCCAAAAGCGCCATGGCGCTTTTCAGACCCCCGGCGCCAAGCGCCTATGGCGTCAGAGCAAAATGGCGCCAAGCGCCAGAAGCGCCATGGCGCTTTTAGCTTTGGCGCTAATGCCAAGCGCCAGCGCCATGGTGCTTTTACATAACTATCGTTTAAGCGCAAAAGAAACCTTCATATCGTGTTTGAAGGTGAGCGAAATCGGTGCAGTGTTTGAACTTCGAAGGTTTTATTTTTTAAGATCAATTTTGCGGTAAATATTTCTGTTGTATCAGTTTTGCTCATATCTAATTTCAATTAAGGTCTTAGCTAGCACTGTATTCATGAAAAATTGCAGAGACATCCATTCATACGTTTATACCGTGTTTCCTCGAAATATTCCGGATCACAAACCAAATTGTCCTTTACGTTCTTATACACTTTATTTGGGGGTATTTCGAGGGGGGGGGGGTTGTTATAAATTCATAGTGTCTATTTTAAGGGGGTATTTCGAGGGTGGATATTTCGAGGGGGGAGGGATTTGGAGGGTGGATATTTCGAGGGGGTATTTCGAGGAAATACGGTACATAAATTCCGATTATTTCAGTAAATTTTATTTTCTATCGCATGCTCTGCTTTTGCTCCAGCTTCAATTCGTCAGGTTACAAATTAAACAATGTGCTATAGCATATGTTCAAACAAAAAATGTTATAGAAATTGCGCCGGCAAATTTTTTACACACAATCATGATTTTGCATCCAAAAAACGTTACATTATCGGCATTGTAAAAAATATTTGTTTGTTCAGCATACTTTTTGCCGCATTGCACCCTTCGCTATGATTATTTAGAATAAAAGCGCACCGCCAGATCGGTTCAAATCAATTTGATCGAAAGCATCAAAAATTCAAAAGCTAGAATCAATATCAATCGCAGCAATTTTTGTAAAACACACATTACAAAAATGACTCCAAACAAGCTTCTAATTTTCGCGCAGTTAATTATTTTGGCAAAAATGGCCATAAGTCTAGAAAATGTGCCTGGAGAAAATAGAGCGGCCATTCTGATGGCTGGCACCACGCCAGACGACAGTTACTATGGCAGTTCGTTTGATGCTATAATCAAGTTCCAGGTATGGTCACTTAGGTATGCTCCAGTGACGTGACACTTTGCCTTGCAGTTATTTATGTCTCACGTTGGAAACGTGCCAATGATGATTAATGCATATAATTTTTGTCAAAAGATGAAAAATTCATTGTTGTGAATGAATACGCTAACGTAGAAGCAGCAGGTCATTACAGCAATGAATTTTTCAGCTTTCAATGAAAATCGTACACGTTAAATATCGTTGGCACGTTTCCAACGTGAACCACACGACACGACCATACGAGCAAGGTATAACGTCACTGGAGTATAGACACAAATATTCTGCAATTGAACGATACACAGCATACCGTATTACCTCTAAATACCCCCATGGGTGTTTATTATTTCGCAAACAAAATTTGAGGGGGTTAATTCGAGGGGGAGGTTATTATTTCGTCAGAATTTTCATAAGAATCCTAGTAAATAGTAGGCATTTGCGTACCAAAACAGGTAATAAATGTGTCCAAACATGATATATTTGGACATAAAAACGTAGGTAGCTACACAAACTAGTCTATGTGTAGCTGCGATGCAAATTCCCAGTAATAAATACATCATGTACATTGCATACATCATTCTGGGGGGGTATTTCGAGGGGGGGGTATTATTTCCCCAGCACATTTTTAGGGGGGGGGGGTAATTCGAGGGTGGGTTAATTCAAAGGGAGGTAATTCGAGGTAATACGGTATTTCAGGTTCTATTCAATATACTCACTTCATTCCACAACTCACAAACAGACTACACTGGCGAAAAAAGCCATGGAAAACGGCGACAACGCGGTCATATTCGCCGACCCCTCAGTAGCAGAAAAATATAGGCAAATGGCCGGCTGCAGGAACTGCGTCGTGGAGAAACTCTTATATGATGTTTGGATGAGGGACTTTGGCACTGTGAACATGAATCACCCAGTGGGTTAATCGCTGTTTGATCAGTGCGGGGGTCTCCTAGATTTTGACCCTCTGGGGGGTTGGATAGATAGCTGAGCGGTCTCTGAGATAGATAGATAGATAGATAGCTGGGCGGTCTCTAAGATAGATAGATAGATAGATAGCTGGGCGGTTTGGGAGAGGGTAACCCCCCTCCCCATCAACATCCCGCCCCCCCATTGGAGACCCCTGGATCAGTGTAAACGTGGATGGCTGGCGGAATGCATTCTGATTACATCAACTTGTACAAGGGGTCCTCAAGGATACATGACTGGGGTGGGGCTATACCCCACCCCCAATGCTGCAACTGTCTATCTATCCCGAATGGAAATTTTAGCTGTTTCCCACGTCGTTTTAGCAATTTCTCGCGCAAGTTTGCGTGCTCCACTTTGACTTTTCCGCTCCAAGTGAGCGATTTGCTGTCTACTTCTGTAGCCCCCCACAAAAGAGTCAAAATCCCGGAAAACCTTGATTTGTACGCAGACATTTATGCGGTACCAGAACAACTACCGCCCTAAAAATGAAACTTTGGAAACACAGAAATCATTCAAACGGGCGCTGTAAGTTGCGACTTTTCTTTGTCCATGATGTAAGCCGAGAATAGTTCATATTTTCAATAAATTTATGTAAAAATGTAAATACAGCCACTCTACAACTTAGCACTGCACATTTAGGCAGCGAATTTAGACATGGTATTTTTACACTGACAACACTTAAAAAAGTTCCATTAGTCGAGAGAAAAGTTCCATATTCATGAAAAGTGGTCATGTATACATAGTACTGATATTTAGATGTATATGCATGTCAAATTTCAGTCGAATGAGTCTGGTCACTCAAGAGTTATAGATTTTTGAATTTTTTGCTGTTGTCGGAAGCCGACAACGATCACCGACAAATCGAAAAATGAATTTTCAGATTGGGCAAGTGTGACGACTGGCAAATTCATGTGCTGTGATCGTCACGCAGTCACATAGAAAAGTAGCTGATAGTCATCACACTCAAAAATCCGCAAAAATATTCCGTTTTCATCGCAAACTGTCTGTGACGACACACATTTTTTCTTATCACAAAAAATCCGTGTAAAGCTGTAGTTACAGCACAACGACAAATAGGAGCTGAAGCGACAAATTCATTGTCGACAAACTACAAATACTCGAGAACGCTTAGAGCTATTCATCCCCATATTGAGATGTAGAATGAAAGCACTAACCTATATTTACATCGTGTCCAAAAATTATCCAGAAAGCTCCAGTGGTTCTTATGATATAAATCAAAATTAAAAATTTCGCTATTTGTCGGCAACATTTCTCGTTGGAATTGCCGACAAAAAGCAACATTTTTATTTTAAAGTTATATTTCGAAAACTACTGGAGCTTTTTGGATAATTTTTGGACACGATGTAGATATGGGTTAGTGCTTACAACATGTCAATTTAGGGATGGATATCCTTAAGCGTTTTTGAGTATTTGTAATTTGTCGACACTGATATTGTCAATTCAGCTCCTTTTTGTCGTTGTGCTGTAAACTCCGGCTTAAACAGGGTCTTACAATTACCATCACGACAAATCTCACAGAGACTCGCTGGGCTGCCGCGCGGAAGTTCACAGCCAAATCGACGACCTCGCCCTCGACGGGGGCAATGTTGTCGACAATTTTGTCGATAAGGCCATAGTGACCAGGAGAGTCGTGTCGGATAACAAGAACTTAAGTGAGACTGAGGTAATGGAGGTTGTACTTGTAGTGGTCACTTTTACATTTTAAAAACCAATTGAGTAGCGAGGCTAATCCCTATCCCACCCAGGCTGAGTAGCTCCAACTACTACTCATCTACCTTGAGCAGGTATCTGTTCTGTTTCGTTGCGAGGAGCGAACTTTTTATGGTATAATGTTTTGTCAGACATTTTTCAGTGGGGAACTATTTGACGAGGGGAATAATTCAAGGGGGATTATTGTTTCGTCAAAATTTTAAAGCATGTTTCTATAAACTCATTCCAGAAAATATGCTTTTCTTAACACAATAATAATCCATTTCTGTTCAAATTGGACATAACAAATTGATAATATGCCTAAAGGGGGAATTATCCAAGGGGGTTATTTTTCCCCACTATTCTTACAGGGGGAATTATTCAAGAGGGGGAATTATTCAAGGGCTAATTATTCAAGGGCTAATTATTCAAGCAAATACGGTATCGAACTTTTTGAAAAACTTACGCCACGCCTCCCGCTACAAAATCGGAATACCGCCTGTATCGATCGTTCCATACAAACGCCCAATATATTTACATCCTTCCAGATTGTAAACAAACTCAAAATGGGGCTGAACTATACTAACGTGTGTTTAGTGCCGGACTTGGGTGACACAACTGGGCACAGCGACGGCATGGTGTCATTTATCGACGACAATGTGGTCGCCGTCACAAATACACTCGAAGGTGTACTTATTTACACTGTAATGATATATAGTGCTATCAGTGGCGTAGCCAGGGTGGGGCGGCCGCCCCCCCCTTCCGGGGTGAGACATGAGAAATGTTAAAAAACATGTTCTGGTGCAACGATTTTGAGGTCGATTTACAAAAAATTACATTTTGGCGTCACATGACAGCTATTTCCACTTTACAGCTTATCTCAACTTATGTGAAAAGGCACTGAAACGTTACCATGTCGCCTATGAATGGCGCCAGCGCCATGGCACTACTTGCCTACTACAGCGGTCGAATTTTAGGGCCCCGTTCACCGGGCTCCGTAAACAATCTGCCCCCCCCCCCGCTCAAAAATCCTGACTACGCCACTGAGTGCTATTGCCCTTGCTTGGTGTATGCTTTACCGATGAGTATTTAATTAGTATCATAAATACGCATTGCAGACTATGAGAAAGATGACACTATGGCTGCATTGAACGCTTCCTTTGGTGACACAGTCAAATATGTCTTTTTGGATAGTCACTATGGGGTAAGTTCCTAAACACACATGTCCTCGAATAAGTCCTTCAGCTACAGAGTTTGTCCCCATTTATCAATTCAAGGCGACAAAACAATGGAAAAACTTCGACTCGGCGTGCGGCTTGCACGTGAACAGCTGTCTCACTCAGCACAACATCTACGTGCCCGCCTTCGGAGAGGTGTGTGAAATGCGAATAGTTACCGTATTTCTTCTAATAGAACGGCATACTTCCAATAGAACGGCACCTACAATAGAACGGCAGGTAGAAATTATGTTGGAAGTGTGCCAAAACACACAAATAAATCAAAAGTGGACGGACAGAACGTTCTAAGCTTTCAAATAGATATGATATGTCTAATTTTTCCTCTGATCTTAAAAAATTGCTCAAACTTCATCAACAATAACGCTATGTTCAAATGAGAAATGTGTGAAAAAAGTGCTGAAAAAACTAGAACGGCAGCCTCCAATAGAACGGCACCTCCAATAGAACGGCAGCTAAAATAGTTGACGAAAAAAATAGAACGGCGCTCTTCTATAAGAAGAAATATGGTATTCAGTACTTTAAAATGTCAAAAAGGAACCATTTGGAATGGTAGTGATGTGAGTGTTGAATGTAAAAGACAAGGGCTCAAGTTCAAAGAGATGATTATATAAAATATCGTGGTTTTCCGATCTAGAACCTGAAAAATATGCATCAGTCCTCAACTACAGCTAATCAATGTAAGATATAACGATATTTTACCCATCCAAACCTACGCTGTAGAAAAACAACCAGCTAAAATGCCGATCCGAAAACACAGTCCCCTTAAAAATCTACTTTTTGGTGCGATTGCCGAGTCAGTGACAGGGAAAAATCATTATCTCAAGCCAAAACTAAGCCATGACGATTTTGATAAAAATCACAATTCAACTTGTCTGATCTTTTCAGGATGCAGATAACCAAAATGAAGGCCAGGTGGCAGTCCCAAGCCCTGTAAAGTGTAAAGTAAAGTGTCAAATGTACAGTCAAATGCAAAGTAAACCGTCAATCGTCATGCAAAGTTCAGTATAAAAATCTTTCCTTTTTTGTTTTGATTGACACTTTACTTTGCATTTGACTTTACATTTGACACTTTACTTTACACTTTACAGGGCTTGGGACTGCCCCCAGAGCGTGGAACTGGACACGAAAGTGCTAGAAGAACAAATTCAGCAACACACAAACAGAAAAGTGGTCGCTGTGCCAGCCCCTAACGCGGTAAAGCATCAATATTTATAGATATCACTTGAACTGTATCTTAAACAGGGATCTAACCGGAGAAATTGTTTGTGTGTGGAGGAGTTCACGTGGGCAGGGGTTTTCTAGATTTTGACTCTCTGGGGAGTTAGATAGATAGCAAATCGCTCCTCCGGAAGGATAGATAGCTGGAAAAAATTTCGGGGGGTTGGGGGTTGGGGGGGTTGGGGTGGGGACTGGGGTGGGGTTCGCGGGCGTTCAATATAGAGGCTTTTTCAAGGTATAGAAGGAAGAAAAGGACGAAAAATCGCTATAAGTAGGTAAAAAATGGCTAAAAATGGGTATATAAGGACATATAGTACTAAAAGTAGCTGAAAACAGGCAGTTACCCCCACCCCCCAAGCGGGTGTAAACTGCACCGATTAAGAAGTATAAAAACTATTTAAAAACTAAAAGATATTCTGATAACTGATATTCAAAACAACTCCACCGCAAACAAATCCCTGTATTATCATATCACAGATCTGCCGCATGGGCGGTTCAGTGAGGTGTCTAACAACAGCTGTAAAAGGCCCCCTGGCTGAGTGCATTGTGAACAAGGCCATAGCCGCTGGGCAGAAGAAAAGAAGGAGGTGAAATGTGAAATTTGTGAAATGTGAAATTTGTGAAATTTGTGAAATTTGTAATGAGCTTTACAGAAGTTGTTTTGATCTGTGCTGGTTGTGTTTGTTAGGCGGTTTTTTACTGGGAAAGGTTTTTAACATTTGTAACACGGCCGCGACTGAGCTGCGACAATAGAAAAAAAATTTAGATGCCCATAACTTTTGATGAGCCACAACCACAAAATATCTGAAACTTGGCATGTGTGTAAACTCAAGTATACACTGCCTATTTTCACAACTTTTCCTATAAATATGAAACTTCAAAGCAAATTATTGTCATAACAAATCTTCCCTGTAAACACCGCCTTAGTTGTAAATAACTGGAGAAATTCAATGATTTATATCACAGTCTGACTTTTTTGTGGTATATTCATTATTTTTAATCCTGATCATTCCAAATTATGTAATAAATGCAACTCTTAAAATATTATTTGAATTGAGTTTGTTTGGAGCCAGATCATAGAAAGAATTTTCAAAGATTGTGCAATGTTTCCCTGGAATATTTACATTACTTCAGCTTGTAAATACATTTCGATGGAGATCATTTCAGATCCATTAAAACTTAACACACTACAAAACGAGCGCATAATAAATCCAAAACATAGACACAAAGTTATATTTTAACGCAAAACACAAAAGGTCATTCAAAACCCAAAACACATTGCCATTGGGACTATTGTAAACACCTTTCCGATCAAGTCCGGCCCCCTAATTTTATATACATTTCGCATACCGTACCTTCTGTTGTGGGAGGGGTGGAAAGCTAATACTTGTGGGGTATATAGGTGCAACCCCCCACAACCCCTCATGAATAAGTGGGGCAGCGGCGACTCACTATAGAGGGGGTCGCCGTATATGTGAAAAAATTTGCCCATTTTCACTGTCCCGCACAGGTCCGGCCCCCAGTTTATTTCTTACACTATGGCTTGAAAAAGGGTCATTAGGCACCAATAACACCACATAAAAGTGACGCTAAGCGCTAATGACCTTCTCAAATGGCGCCAGTGCCATGGCGCTATTCCATCACTAATCCCAATGCCTCAATATTCATTCCCTATCCCAAACCCTAAATATTAAAAGGCACTTTTCGCTTTTATTTTGTGACAAACTTGACGCGCTGGTTTAGGGTGTTTTATAGAGGAATGTTTAAGGTGTCAAGTTGCGTAAAGAACTATACCCCAAAAATGCCTCCATTTAAAAATTTACTTGGGGTTAATTTAAAATTGAAAATTTTGACAATTTCTGTTCCTGTGATGGCATAATTTTGACATCATAAAGTTCACCCCAAGTAAATTTTCTGATGGAGGCGTTTTTGAGGTTAAGTTTTTTACGCAGCTTGGAACCTTACACCCCCCTCTTAAAAGCATCATAAACCAGCGTGTGAAGTGTGTAAAATAATAAAAGCAAAAAATGCATTTCAAAATTTGCAAAAGTTCTTTTTCTTATCTGCTGCTTAGGGGGTGGGTGTTTGTGGAATGTTAGTGACGGAATGGCGCCATGGCACTGGCGCCATTTGAGGTAGCCAAGAGGTGTTGCGCCATCACACCTATTTCCTGTGGCATTATTGGCGCCTGACGCCCCTTTTTCATGCCGTAGCGTAAGAAATAAACTGGGGGCTGGGCCTGTGCAGTGACAACGCCACAAAAAATTTTCACATATGACGACCCTCTCTATAGTGAGTCGCCGCTACCCCATTTATTCATGAGGGGTAGTGGGGGGTTGCACCTAGGGTTGGCCGATGTTTTTTTTAACGTTTTTTTTTTTAAACGTTTTTTTTTTTTTTTTAAACATGACGTCTGAAATGTTTGTTTTTTTAAAAAAAACATCGGCCGAAATTTTTAGTACTAAACACTAGGTATTTTGCAAAATTTTTGCGCGCAAGCGCGCAATTTCACACACAAATTGACATTGGTGGTTGTTTTCATTGGTTTTGTTGCATTTTTAGTATCAAAACATCCATTTCTATGTGCTACCATGGGTGAATAAGCCGACATATGTTGCTGTAATATGTAATATTGAGGTAATGTGCTTCCATGTACCTCCACAGTGTGTAACTTCACTCCCAAAGTAACATCCTCCTTTTATAACCTTGTTTGATCACCATTCCGTGCCAAACTTTACCTGAAGTCACGAACATTCGACTATAAGGCGACATACAAATGATATGTCGACGAAAAATGTATATTTTTGACACAAATCACCACTTATAATGCTATCCCATGCCTCCACAGCCATTATATGGTCATATTTAACATCACAGAGTATTGCCAGTGTCTGATATACCTATATATGTTGACACTAGGTCAACTCTGGGAGCTTTTAAAAAAAAACGTTGTTTTTTTTAAAAAAACATCGAGTTAAAAAAAAACGTTTTTTTTCCAACCCTAGTTGCACCTATATATCCCACAACCAGAGATAGGGAATGTGATGTGAAAATAAAAATAGGGGCCCGGACTTGATCGGGAAGGTGTTTAACATTTTAAAGTCGTCCTAAATTGCATCAATTCTACGAATAGCAGACATGTACCCAAACAATTTGGGCTCCTGTAGAAATGAATGTAATAGTCGATGACTTCTGGGCAAAGGTTTCCTGGATGTTGACCTCCGCTTTTCCGGAAGGGATAGGGGTTTTGGGGGTCGCGGTACCGGGACAGGAATATTTTTCTCGTCAGCAGGACCGGGACCGGAACCGTCCCAGTCCCGCAAATTTGCCAAACCATGTACCGGGACCGTGGTCCCATTTTAACACTAGTCCCGATTAGAGTGTCAACAAAATTTTTTTTACGGAAAACGGAAACGGAAAATTTTTTGCACTTGCCAGAAAACGGAAACGGAAACGGAGAAATATTTGCACTTGCCGGAAAACGGAATGGAAAACGGAAAAAAATTTGCCTGCGGAAAGCAGAAAACGGAAAGAATTTTGCCTGCGGAAAAGCGGAAACGGAAAAAATTTTGCACTTGCCGGAAAACGGAAAAAAATTGACTGCGGAAAGCGGAAACGGAAAACGGAAAACGGAAATTTGACACCCTAGTCCCGATATACTTTAACTAATTGAATACTACGTCCCCCATTGAACAACCCCTTCCGCTGTAAAAACTCCACCCGGTTGGCCGAGTTCAGACAAAAATAAATCCCTTTTGAATGACTCCGTAGTAGAATCTTCCGTAATCAAATTTATGGAATATTTTTATCAAGGACATAGCCAGGGGGCGGGGGGGGGCGTGCGCCCCCCCCCCCTTCTCGTGTGAGAGTAGGAACATGCAAGAAACAGTCCTTCCGATACCGGTTTTTACGGTAATTGTGCACTTTGCTTCACGCAACAGTTTTCTTAATCTCACACCGGTCGCGACTTCCTCAACAGAGTCTGTTTACTTCCCGTCTCAAATCTGGAATGTGGCGACTATGTCAACGCCAACGGCGCCATGGCGTGGCGCCAATGAATGGCGCCATTCCCTTAACATACTGTCAAATCTTTGGCGCCGCCCCCTCCTTGTTCGCGGGGCTCTGTATACTATCCGCCCCCCCCCCACTAAACCATCCCTGATTTAAGTGTATAAAAGTTATGACTTTATGGCAAAATGTAACCTAATTCATACAAAAACTGATAATTTTTACTGAAAGTTCTGACAAAGAAAATAACTCCCCTTGACGTGTTCGAGGAATTACGGTATTGAGAAATTGAGGCATCTAGTTCCGAATGTCGGTAAAGACCAAAGTGTAAAAAAATGAGTTAAGTGCGGATCTGTGATAAGTGCACTTATTTCTTCATGATAGCAAAAGAATTTTTCAATATCTTATACCGTTCCTGAGATATATATATGCCGATTTTTGGAAAAAAAACAAAAAAAATCATCCGAAACAGGGTATCTCCACCCTCAAATTGGAAAAAATTCACTCGAAACAGGGTATCTCCAAAAAACGCCACCAAAAATTTCACTCGAAACAGGGTATCTCCACCAACGGAAAAAATCATCCGAATTACGGTATAGATTTGAAGCAATCAGTCCGAATTCCCATACAAAACAGAAAAAATCATCCGAATTACGGTATAGAATTCCAAACCAGTTTTTGAAAAAAATCATCCGAAACAGGGTATCTCCAAAAAAATCTTTGTCGGAAACAGGGTATCTCCAAAAAGTCTTTGTCCGAAACAGGGTATCTCCACTGCTCTGGGTAAGAAATTTGTTCTCAAGTGGGGCCATGGGCCAGCAGAACGGCAGCACAACAGCGCCCGTTGATCCCATGGACTCAGTGGAGATACCCTGTTTCGAATGATTTTTTTGAAAAAAATCTCTCGAAACAGGGTATCTCCACTGAGTCTGCTGACCTGCTGTCAATCAAATCATTATAACTCTAGGTATATACGCCGGCCACAGGGTTGTAAATATGGAAAATGTAGAGAAATTTATAAGCTTTTCAAAAAGTTTTGGGCAAGGGTTCTCCTTTGAAAATTGCCCGCTCGGGCCAACGTTGAAGTTTCAAATGCGATTTTGGAAAAACCTCAAATGATGGAGATACCGACATTCGGAACTAGATGCCTCAATTACGCGCAGCTAACTGGAGTCTGGACTGTCCGCTACGTTACATGCCACTTTCTACTCGAAATATTGGTAAATCTAAATAAATATAAACTTAGGGTTAGGGTTCACACGGGACCAGTTTTTCGAACCGGGACCAGAAATAAAAATTTCTCGGGACCGGGACCGTGATCGGGACTGGGGTGACGGGACCGGTACCGGGACTGGCATTTTGTTATTGTCGGGACCGGGACTGGCATTTTGTTATTGTCGGGACCGGGACCGGGACCACCCCAGTCCCGACTTTTTGCCGAACCATGTACCGGGACCGCGGTCCCGTTTGAACCCTGTTTGCAGTATGGTAATCATGACGCTGTTAAATCAAATGGAAAAAACTCTATGCAAATACGGACATATTTATTTACCTGTGCCCTTTCATTGACACTCTTTCCTTCTGTTCGCTGGAACACAATAGAACGAACAAATTTAACAATACAAAATTTGTTTATATAGCTGCGCGCTCTGACGCAAAATGCATAAATTTTATTGCTGCAATCCCATCCCACTTACTGCAATTTCACACATAAATATACGCGGCGGACATCAGACTTACCGTATTTCCTCGAAATACCCCCGGGGGGTGATTGTTTCATAGTGGTCCCGAGAGGGGGGGTTAAACGAGGGGGGGTATATCGAGGGGGGGTTATTATTTCGCCAGAAATTTTTTGAAATGGTAGTACAGAATCGTTGTTTGTGATGTGCGCTGGGGTAGAAAAATTCATCAATAACTGACATGTATAGACTCCTGTAGACTAATATTAGTACGTAGATGGTATAAACACTGCTCTTACGGGGGAGCCGACATTGTTTTAACGTGTGTTCTGCACTACGCAGAACACAAACTGCAGCATTCGTCATGTACGTTCTCTTTACACTCAATCTGGGGGGGGGTATTTCGAGGGGGGGTGATTGTTTCATAGTGGTCTCGAGAGGGGGGGTCAAACGAGGGGGGGGTATTTCGAGGGGGGGTGATTGTTTCATAGTAATCTCGAGAGGGGGGGGGGTCAAACGAGGGGGGGGGGGTATTTCGAGGGGAGGGGTAATTCGAGGAAATACGGTAGTATGAAAACCTACAATAACCCATCGGAATAATCAACCAAAATTATACAGTTTTTTCATCATAATATTTCGTTTTTACTATGGAATAATTAATCACGGAAGTTATCACAAGATTTTATTCATTAAATTACGGTAGGTTTTCATACTAGGTGTGCTGTCCGCCGAGTATAAATACCAGCAATATTTTTGCATGCGGATGGACCCATAAAATCAGTGTTTGCAAAGTTAATTCACACATAGACAAAGATCATTTTATTGCTGCCAAACCTGCCATTTCATTTCAAATACTGAAATTTCACACATAGCATTGAAAAAAATCTCGGAGATCTATATTTTTAAAGATATCTGAAAATATCAACAAAAAATATATGTTTATTGATATTTTCTCCATGTTTTCCAGATGTAATTATGTATTATATTTGAGAGAAGAAAATAAAAAAATACAGCATTTATAATGTTTTATATTTATCTTCTCTACGTTTTAGATAGATTATATATTTTCGTTTTGGGGAATTTTCTAAGACTACCGTATTTGCTCGAAATACCCCCCCCCCTCGAAATACCCGTCTCGAAATACCCCCCCCCCCCTCAAAATGGCCACTATGATTTATTAGCCCCCGCCCCCCAAATTGAGTGTACAGAGAACATACACGACAAAACTGCGGTTGTGATTAGGGCAATGCAAAAAACATGTTAAAAACAATGAATTGTTACGTTAGAACAATGTTTATGCCATCTACACACGTATACAAGACCATAGACTCATATATAGCGGTTATTGTTGAATTTTTCTATGTCTGCGTATTACCTTACAGACGACAATTTAGTACTGGAATTTCAAAATATTTCTGGCGAAATAATAAGTCCCCCCCTCGTTTAACCCCCCTCAATATTCTCACTCTGAAACAATCACCCCCGGGGGGTATTTCGATGAAATACGGTAGATTTAATTATATTTTCTAAAAATCACCAATTTTTCAATGCTTTTCACAAATAACAGCAATATTTCTGCATGCAGGTGAACTAATCAAATCAGTGTTTGCAAACTGTTTTCACAGATAAATATTACACAACGTGGTCAATATGGAAATGAAAGTATACAATTTTCTAATTCCATTGATAATTTCACTGAGTGCATCAGAAACAGCAGCATTGGAAAATGTGCAAAATCAAAATAGACCACTGGTGATAATATCTGGCACAACACCTTGGGATTCATATTATGGAAAGTACTACAATGAAATTCTGGACTTTCAGGTTTAATTATTTTTAATTATTTGAGGCTAATTGTTGACAAATATAATTTTAAAAAAACAGAGTGAATAAAACAAGAAGTGAACATGCAAAGAGAGAGAGAAAGACACAACTAGGTATCTAATTTTCACACAGTAAACCACGAGTAAACAATCCATTCTCCAGACAACACTGGCCAGAAAGATCCTAGAAAACGGTGACAATGTGATAATATTCGCCAACAGAGACGTAGCCAATGACTACAAAAATCGTGTGGGCTGCCGCAAATGTGTCATTCCCGAACAACTAGATGATGTCTGGGCCAGGGACTTTGGCACTGTTAATATGAAACATCCAGTGGGCCCATTAAAGTGTCTTATTAGTGTAAAAAATTGATGCAAATAACCAAGTAAAAAATTTTCCTGCAGACATTCATGCAGTACAAAAACAACTATCTGTCGGCGGCGGAATCCCTTGGCATACAAAATACATTCAAGCAGACGCTGTTAGCTACCAATTATTTTTACATCATTTTTAATAGTATTGATTTCAACGACGTAGGCTCCCTAGGCATGTATACCCGCTCAGCATGTAGACCCGTTGCAGGGGTCTCCAATGGGGGGGCAGGGGTAGGAAAGGGGGGGTTGGGTGTGGGTTACCCCCCCCCAAACCGCCCAGCTGTCTATCTATTCCGGAGGCCTCTCAGCTATCTATCTATCCCGGAGGCAAAATTTTGGGCTACTATCCCCTGACCCCCCCCCCACAAATCGGAGCAAAATTTGGAGCAATTTTTGCCAAATTTTCACGCGAATTGCTAATTCTTGTTCCATTTTGTCAGTTCTCACTTCAAATCGCTATTGTGGGATATAAATAAATACACATGGTTATTACATACACATATACGCTATTTTATCTATATTTTACTTACATGCCGACCAGGGGGCAGTCCCAGACCCTGTAAAATGTCACGTTTGTCATTTTACAGGGTCTGGGACTGGCACCAGGTTTGAATGTCTACAGGCACGGGGCCATTTCAACCTTGACATGCGCAGGCGTTATTTGAGGTGTGGTCCATCAAATTTTGGCGTGGACACTATCAGATTAGCGTTGGATGGCGGAAATGTGGTAGACAATTTTATCGACAAAGGCATTATAACAAGGAGAGTTGTCAGGGATAACAGGAGAATCAATGAACAGCAGGTAGTCTTTAAATGCAGCACACTAGTTGAACCATATGCGTCAACTGGATTGTGTCAACTCAGATTTCGACTTCGCGTTCGCAGAGCGATCTCCAAATGCACATGCGGCATTGTTGAAAAATAAATATTGCGGCAAGTGCATTGGAATCTCGCTGTGCGACACGAGAAGGCGAAATTTGAGTTGACACAGACCAGTTGACAGTGACACATGTGTCAACTAGTGTGTGGCCCGTCATAATACCCAGTTTATTGAACAAACTGTCTAGCACAATAATTCCGACTTTACAGATCAAAACGATCCTGAAAAACAGACTGGATTATGATATTTGTTTTATACCCGATTTGGGAGACGCGACCGGCCACAGTGACGGAATGGTATCTTTTATAGACACGAACACAATTGCGCTGACAAATACAATGACTGGTAAATTGTTGTGAGATTGTAGATTAGATATTTTAACCGAAGATTAATTAATACCGTATTACCTCGAATTATCCCCCCTTGAATTACCACCTTTGAATAAATCCCCTCAAATTTTGCTGGCGAAATAATATACCCCATGGGGGTATTTCGCGGTAATACGGTAACTTGATTTTCTCCTCAATGTTTTTAAAAAACAGGATTACTAACGTCAGTACGGTAAATCTTTGTATTTAATTGTTTTTTGGAGGAGCGACAACGTGCAAATTGTCTAAGTTAAAGAAAAATGAAAATGCCAAAGCGTAGGTACTAAATAAAGGCATCAAAAATTCGAGTAGCGATCAGTAATTGCAGTCAAGAAACAAAAATTTGAGTTGCTGAATTATCAGATTCAGAAGGCGCCGTTATATTCAGAGAAACACGGTATCAAAATGTCGTTCAACACTCTCAAATAGTCAATCATTTTCAGCAAGCGAAAAACAGAGAACATTGAACGACCTGCAAAATAACTGTGGATGGACCGGCCTCAAATATGTCTTCCTAAACAGCGTGTACCGCGTGAGTCGCACAATGACTCAGGGGTCTCGAATGGGGGGGTTGGGGGGGGGGGGGTTCCCCCCCCCAGACCGCCCAGCTATTTATCTATCCCGGAGGCCGCTCAGCTATCCATCTATCGCGGAGGCAAAATTTTGGGCTACTACCCCCTAAACCCCCCCCCCCCCCAAATCACCCAGCTATCTACCTATCTGGAGCGATTTTTGGGAAACTATACCCCAATTTTCGCTCAAAATCGCTATTTTTCATACCTTTTTATAGATTTTCACTTCCAAAATCATAGTTCTGGTTCCTATCTGCCTATTTTCAGCTATTTTTAGTACTAAATGCTCTTGTATACCATTTTTGAGCTATTTTACACCTACTTTTAGCGATTTTTCTCCCTTTTCTTCCTTCTATGCCCCGAAAAAGCCCATATATCGAACCACCACAACCCCCCACCCCAACCCCCCCCCAGAAAAATTTCCAGGTATCTATCCCTCCGGAGGAGCGATTTGCTATCTATCCAACCACTCAGAGGGTCGAAATTCAAGATACCCTGCAATGACTCCACACACTATTCAGTTGACAAGGACATAAAATGTCAACTGGTTCCGATCCCAATTCAAAGCTCGCTGACGAGCCGACAAACGGCGTTCAAATGCAAAAGTGTTGAATCGTGGTGCAAATGAAGCTGTAGTGTTGAAAAAAATTGCGGAATGTGCTGTGTATTTACAAGGTCGGCATGGTGATAATGAAAATGAGTAGTGTCACTCGTCAGCAAGCTTTGAATTGGGATCGGAACCAGTTGACATTTGGTGTCCTTGTCAACTATGTCAATGTGTGGGTAGACGAACGCACTCCAAACGAAGAAATAGTTTTCTGTGGTTTGAAATTCCACAAGATAATACATGGCTTTTGATGGGGTCAGGCCTATTACGCATGTAAACCCATTACACATGTAGACCCATTATAGACAATAATTTGCACCCGAAGTCGCAAATTTTCATACTTTTAATATATTTTCACGTTTTAAATCACTAGCTCATGTGTTTTATTGCATATTTTCAGCATGCCGGTAAAGTTAAATGTGTGCCGGGTCTACATGCGTGATGGGTTTTCATGCGTAATGGCACAGTGCCATTTGATGATCAAATTGAAATCGCAGGAACAATATTTCGATGATTTCGATTCGGCGTGCGGCCTGCACATCAACAGTTTGCTGACTGCCAATAATCTCTATGTGCCAGTATTTGGATTTGTGAGTTTACCGATTAGGGGTTGGTAGATTTTGAAACTTTTGACTCACTAGACAGGAATGCAAATAATTAGATGGGCTTCCATTTTTCGATTGGGGATTGACAAAGTTTGACTTGAGTGAAAATATAATGGTTTGGTTAGGAAGCATCTGTCATAGCAAAGGACACATAAAATGCTATGCAGATAGATATTTACATAAATACTCATTTAAAATCAAGTTTTGCAATATCAGTCAGTGGCTCCGCGTCACCCTCTCAGCGAGATAAATAAATAGCTGCCCCCCACATAACACTAGAAAAACTAGAAAAAAATTAAAAATTAACAAATGATTTTATGGTAAAGAAACATTTTATGGTAACAAATGGTAGTAAATACTAGTGATGGAAAAGCGCCATGAAAAATGGCGCCATTGTAAAATAGGCGCCGGGCGCCAAAGTGTGCCAGAGAAAATAACGCCAAGCGCCAAGGGCGCCATGGCGCCATTCGAAATAATAACGCCAGGCGCCAGATGGCGCCACAGAAAAGGGCGCCAGCGCCATGGCGCCATACCATCACTAGTAAATACACAAAAAAATGCACCGTGAAATGTCGTTTTTACCATTTCAGGACAGGGAAAATCAGAATTATGGTCAGAGTCAGCAAATCGACGACGCAGTACTGGCGACAATCAGACAAAACACAAATAAAAATGTTGTCGCTATTCCAGCGGCGAATAAGGTAAACTGGTCTGGACAAATGCTAAAAAATAAATCGTTAAAAATTAGGGTAAGCAAAATGAAATATTCATGTAAATGTAACGCATTTTGTTAAATGGTTAATTTAAAGGAAAATCTTGTAGGCGCTGGTAAATGGCCAAAATATGCTTGCGTGACCGCTCAGAACGGTGTGACAAAGTAGGTTATGGAAAGTAGCCTAAAAACGCCATTAAGGGTAATGCTAACGATTGATCTGCGCATAGCATCTGCAAGCTTTTTTCCAAGAGATTTTAAAATAGCTACTTTTTACTTTTTAAACTTGCTACTTTTTGAATCTCAACAAGTTTCGTAAAGAAATTGACAGCTAACGGCGGCCCGCACACTAGTTGACACATGTGTCAACTTGTCTGTGTCAACTCAGATTTCGGCTTCACGTGTCACGTAGCGATCTCCAAATGCACATGCAGCAATGTTGAAAAATAAATATTACTGCAAGTGCATTGGAAGATCGATTGTCGACAAGTGAAGCCGAAATCTGAGTCGACGCAGACCAGTTGACGACACACCGTGTCAACCAGTGCGTGGGCCACCAAAAACTGACCGCGCACGCCACACAAACCCAAAAATGCAAAATGAAAACCAAACTGTCAAAAAACCGAACCCAAAAACACCCTTCCCCAGATCTGCCGGATGGGCGGGTCGGTGCGTTGTTTCACTTCAGCCATGCAGGGCGCCCTCGCTGAATGCATTGTCGACGCAGCTAATTATTACTAATTTATTTTAATAAATTGATACGGCACTGGGATTTGAATGGGATGGAATTTAAGTTTGATTGTGGATTTGTTGAGAATAGTGATTTTGGATTTTGCTCTCCTGGGGGCAGTCCCAAGCCCTGTAAAGTGTAAAGTAAAGTGTCAAATGTAAAGTCAAATGCAAAGTCAAAAGTCAATTGTCATGCAAAGTGTCAAATGTATAAAGTAAAGTGTAAAGTAAAGTGTAAAGTAAAGTGTCAATTGCGTATCCAAATCTAATTTTTCGTATCCAAATCTTATATTTTTTGTATCCAAATCTTATGTCGAAAAATCATATTTGGATACGAAAACATAATAGTTGGATACGAAAAAAAATATTTGGATACACAATTGACACTCTACTTTACACTTTAGTTTACACTTTACTTTACATTTGACATTTGACTTTGCATTTGACACTTTACTTTACACAGAGGGATTGCCACCAGTTGTCTTACATATTTACCGTATTTTCTCGAATTACCCCCTCCCTCGAATTATCCCCCTCAAAATTTGCACTCAAAAAAATAAACCGCCTGGGGTATTTCGAGGAACTACGGTATTTTTGCACGTATCCGTAGAAACTTATAAGCAAATACCCTGACATTTTCAACGCTGAGAAGGCCTTAGATAGGCCATGATATTTGTCCATGGGTTTGCATGTTTACACTCAAGGATGTAAATAAAGGCTACTGTAGTAGTTGATTGAACCTAAACATAGGTTCGATCAATTATTACTTTACGCAGCGCTGTTAGACAATGTAAAAAGTTACAATTGAGGAATTGAGAACATTTCGAATAATTTTGGCACATTTTCGTAGAATTAACGATTCATTACAGGTAGGGGGTAGATGACAAATCTTCAGAAAACAATTGTAAATATTGATTATAAGCATACACAACGAAGTGGATTAGAAGTACCGCAAATCCTCGAATAACTCCCCGCTTGAATAACTCTCCCTGTTGGCGAGGTGAGGAAAAAAAACTCCCCCCCCCCTCGAATAGCTCCCCCCTCCGGATGAAAAGGATGCAATACAAAAATACAAAAAAATACAAAATACAAAAGCAGCGACAGCAGATAAACATAATGTGTATGCAGTGTATACATATATTTTTGTTGTTGTTTAACATTTAAATACCTGAATTACATGAGTTGACAGATTGCATCCATACAATGAATAAAGTCTAAGTTTTCTGAGGAAAAAATAACCCCCCTCGAATAACTCCCCTCAAAAAAATCTGACGAAAAAATAACTCCTCTGGGGACTTATTCAAGGATTTAGGGTAAATACCACTTTCGAAAGGGAAACGACTTCAAAATACAGAACGATACAAAATAAAATACAAAATAAAACAGCTGCATTCAACTTTTTCTCCCATTTTGTAATAAAAAAAGCAAAATGTACCATTGTGTCTTATCGGTTCAGTTAACTGCAGCGACAAAAAATGACGAATTAATTAACAATAATATCCATGAAAATAAGCATAAGCAAAGAATTAAAAGTGAGAAAAGCTTCATTCACATTCACGACTTCCGCGGAATTGCCACTGGGATCGGGTTGTATTTGCGCCGCGGCGTGCGGTTCTGAATTGACAAAATTTAAAATTGTGGAGTGTTTGTCACCGGAAAAACTTTTTCACTAGTACGTTTTTACAATACTAATTTTTTCACTATACTTTACTTTTTTACTATTTACTATACTTTTTTACTTTTTTTAATTTTCTTGTATATTTTTGTATTTACTATAATACGGTTTTACGACAATAATTAACAAATCCAGTTACCTTCAAACCGACTGTCATCTGCAGCCATTTTCTCCTGTTCAGATTCAGTACCTGATTCAATCAAAGTCTCCTTCACACTCAGCGGGGCCACGCTGTCACTCTGAAATTTAAAAAAAATATATTTCTCAATATTTCCTGAATGCAAAACAAAAAATTTTCTACCGTATCAGATTGATTAGAAGCCAATCCTTCATCGGTGAGAGGGAAATCGCTTTTTGTTGTTTGCTGTGGAGATATCGTTGGCTCCTTGGTAAGTAGGTCGGCTACCGGAACAGAGCGACTGTCTACCTGGAAGGTTTATGGAGAGATTGGGAGCATATACACTAGTTGACATCAAATTCATCCATTGACATTCAAGTTGACATCGGTGACATCTATTCGTGTCAACTTAAATCGACTAAATTTTAATAAATTTTGTGATTTCAACTTTTCTATGTGATAGTCCATATGGTTAAGGTTAATTTTATGATGCTTTGAAATTTTATTTGTGTTATTTAGTTGACATTCAGCTGACACTAATTTGCGATGTCAACTAGTGTGTGGGCCGATTGTGCGTTATGGTGCGGGTTTTGGGTTATTTCATGCCTGCATTGGGCCCACACGCGATACTTGACATCGCAAATTTGTGTCAACTCAATGTCAACTAAATAACACCATTTTTAAGCACCACACTTACATTAACAATGAAAATTAAGTGTGCTGGTGTCAAATGTACTATGCTCTATCAGATAGGAAAGTTAAAATCACCTAAATTCACTGAAATTTAGTTGACACGAATTCAATTGACATCCAGCGTGTGCGGAGCCATTTGCTCAATACCTATACATATCTATATACTGTAAATTCTCGATTAGTTACACTCCTTGAACAACCCCGCCTTGATTACCCCCCCCCCCCCCCCCTAATTACAGAGCGTTTTACATGACTTTTTAATTTTGCATGACATTTTACAGGGAATTTTACATGTCTTTCGGAGCTTTACATGACATTTTACATTTTACAGGGTATTTTACAGGCTCTGTAGGTGGCACCTGTTGAACACACCTTGCTCTGTTTGAGTTTCTCCATCCACGGCTCCCGACCAGAGCTCAACTTTTCCACATATTTGTTCCAATCCTCCTCGGGGATGTGCGACGTCAGTTCTGCGATTAAACAAAATATTGTTGAATATTGTGGAAAATTGCCAAAAATTCAAATCCTTATGGTGGGTGCGGTGCAATCAGTGCAACACCAAAAAGCTATTTAAAACGTCCAAATGAATCAACTCAAACGTCACAGGACAGCTAAATATTGCTCAATTCTCAAAGCAATTTAACCAGATTCAATTCAATTTTCAACTCGTCAACACAACTTGCATTTCCCGTTATTTAGGGGTCTCCAAAGATGAGGCTGAAGCCAGCTTTGCAGCCCCAAATCGGCATTTTTATGCTGCTTGTGCTGGATGCCACTCAACTTTCCATTTTTATGTTGCGAACTTTCCATTTTTATGTTGCGAAGATAATTTCTGGCTGCTAATGTTTTTCCGTTTTTCCACCTCATTTTCAATTTTCCGGCAAATTTTCAAGGGTTATTTCTGCCACATTTTCCATTTGCGACTGAACTTTCTGTTTTCTGTTTAAGCCAACCTGTTCAAGCAGGGTTCAGGGTGGACAGTTGCCACAAAAATTTGCCTCCGGGATACACGGCTAGCTAGATATCTAGCTCGAAATTTGAGGGGGTGGCTTCAAACGGGATCCCATTCCGATCCCGATACCGATCCCGAGAAACCAATCCCGATCCCAAAATCTCACAAGACCAATCCCGATCCCGAAATCTCAAAAAGCCAATCCCGATCCCGATCCCGAAATCTCAAAAAGCCAATCCCGATCCCGATCCCGAAAAGTCAGTCACGTTTGAACCCTAGGGGGGGGGGAACCCCCCCATGGAAGACCCCTGCAGTATACCATCACAACACCGGACCGTACCGGAACCGGAAGAGTCCGGTGCGGCGAACCCTACGTAACCACCAAACAGCGACCAACTTTGAGCGCCCTTCCTTCTTGGCGGGAATCCAGCTGGCAAGCCGCCAGCGCCGGGTCTACCAGCTGAGCCGGGTCTGGCGGGCATGACGAAGCCCGTGCCCTCCTTGGCTTGCTTGGCGCGCTTCTCGGCGTAGATGTCGACCTCTTGGCGCTCCCTGGAGGGCCGTCCCAGAACCTGTAAAATGCCCTGTAAAATGTCAAATGTCACGCAAAGTGCCTAAAGTCATGTAAAATGCCCCACAAAATGGCAACCGAGTTGGGCATTTTACATGACTTTAGACACTTTGCGGGACATTTAACGTTTTACAGGGCATTTTACAAGGTCTGGGATTGGCACCTGGGGCCCATGCCAGGCCAGCCAGACACGTCGCCCGTGTGCTTGTCTACGAGTGCGTCGGGTGTACACATACATAATTAGGGACTTGATTTTTTCGACTGATTTTTTTTATTTAAAAAATTTGATTTTTCAAATTATAGTGTGATTTTTAAAGTGATTTTTATTGAAAAAAGGAAAAAGGCAAAATTTCTGGTAGACGTGCATTTCCGTGGCACTAAACACACATCTTTTTCCTCTCTAGTACCCCTATTTTGGACAATACTGAGAAAATTTGATTTGAATAAAAACATTAATTTCTTCAATCAAGGCATTTGAAAAATGGATTTTTATCCAACCCTGCACAATATACCAGGCGAATTGCTCGCTGTTATAATTATGATTTTACCATTCACTTATTACTCAGGATTCAAGTCTATGGCAAAACTGAGACAGAATAATACCAAGCAACAAAAACTGTGCTGGCGTGTGGTGCAACTCATGGAAAAATAATAGAAAGCCATGCACCAGCAGCCCCCGAAAAAAACCTTGACATTGAAAATCCAGAGTATAAAATTGTGGCCTGAACAAACCGAATTGACACCTGGAACCGCTGAATCTATTGGGGCAGTCGCAGAAGAATGTTGAAAATCCCTTCATTGTTCTGCACGTGCCGTTGTTGATGCACGGGTTTGAAAGGCAGGGGTCTGGGTGACAAAAAGGTTCATTCGATAGATCTGACTATCATTTGAATTCTAATATGGGCCCACACACGCTAGTTGACATCGACACCAAATGTCAACTGGTGCCGATCCCGATTCGAAGCTTGCTGACGAGTGAACGAACGACGTGCAAACGCAATCTTTGAATTGGGAACGGAACCAGTTGACATTTGGTGTCGATGTCAACTAGCGTGTGTGGGGCCAATGTAGCAAAACGTCATGTACTTAAAGATACATTTAAAAAAGAATGAAACATCTACGTGCAATTAGCATTCCAAAAATCACGGAGATTTTAAATTTTTTAGAGATAAGGAAAAAAAATTATATTTATATATATTTTCTTCTGGGTTTTTCCGGAGAGATATAATTAGGTATATTTATTTTATAAGAAAATGTAAAAAAATGATTTCTATTTATTCATATTTTCACTGCATTTTGAGAGATATTCAACCATATTTTATTTTCTGAGATTATATTCAATTAGATTTTCTATAAAAAAAAAACATTTTTGGAACACTACATGAAATACAACATCCAACAATGAGCTCCCTCACAAAAAAAGTCATTTAGAACAAAAACATTGCGCTGTGAGGCAGCTCAAACTCAAACTAAAACATTTTATCTTCAACGCAATTCCACCCAGAAACAAACCTGGATCGCAATATGGCCCAAAAAAGTTGGGCAGACATTCGCACTTGAAATGCTTCACCGGCGTTTTGTACAGAAAACACGAGCCTCCATTTTTGCACGGGGACGATTCGCAGGCGTTCTCTGAGAAAAAGGTACATACAAAGTTTAGCTACGAAATCACAGCAGAATGGTACAATAAACACCGTATATCCTTGCATAATAATGACTCCCGTTGAATAAATACCCCTTATTGGCTAGGCGAGGAAAAAATCCCCCCCTTGAATAACTCCCCCCTCTTAAATCCCCCCCCCCCTCTGGTTATTTGATATGTGTATTTGAATGATTTGGATGCCGATGAACACGAATGTTAGCATAAATATACCCGGCGGACATCACACTTAGTATGAAAACCTACTGTAACCCATCTGAATAATGAACAAAAATTATACAGTTTTTCATCATAATATTTCGATTTTACCATGGAATAATTAATTACGAAATTTATCACGAGATTTTATTCATATAAGTATGGTAGGTTTCATACTAAGTGTGCTGTCCGTCGAGTATACCTTGATTTTGTTGTTGCTGAACTGTGGTAAACACCTGAATTACACCAGTTGACGGAATGAATTTTTACAATGAATAAAGTGCAAGTTATGGGGGAAAATACCCCCCCCCCCCCTCTTAATAACTCCCTCATCAAAACTTCTGACGAAATAACTCACTCCAACGGGGTCTTATTCATGGATATAAATCATCATTTTTAATCATCATCATCATACAAAGTTTTTAAGTGAAAATAACAAAAAAAAACGACAAAACGACATTACTATTAGACCCCGTTTACACGGATTTTTTGTGACGACTCGACAAAAATAACACGTTCAATATGTTGAGTAAAAATGTTCCATATTTATGAGAAAAAGTGGTCAATTATACATCTTACCTAGGCGAATATACATGTCAAATTGCACAATCGTGCTTGTAGCTCATGAGTTAAAGGCGTTTGAAAACTTTTGCAGTTGGCGGACAGTTGTCGGACTGTCTCCAACAGCCAGCGACAATAGCAAACTTTTTTCGAACGTTATAAATCTTGAGCTACAAGCACGAGTCTGCAATTTGGCCTGCATATTCGCTTAGGTAGAAGGTATACTTGACCACTTTTTCTAATGAATATGGAACCTTTTTACTCAACTTATTGAACGTTGAATTGTTGTCGAGTCGTCACAAAAAATCCGTGTAGACGGGGCCTTATGCAAATACCCCACCTGGAGGGTCAGTGCACCTAAGTCCGTGCCACCCATTTACGCATTTGCACTCGTAATTTAAGCCGTCCCCTTTCGGAGAACACGCGCCGCCATTCATGCACGGATTTGGGTCGCACGCTGCCATCGTAGAGCCTGGGAAAAATTGGGATTGTGTAGAAAAGTTTTTAGTGTTGGACTTTCGAGCTACCGTATTTGCTTGAATAATTCCCCTGGGGAATTATTTTTCGTCAGTGTTTTGAGGGCGGAACAATTCGAGGGGGGATTATTCAACGGGAATTTTTTTTTTGTCAAAATTTGCAAGCATTGTTCTATCAACTCATTCTACAAAATACGTATGCTCTATAAACACAATAACATGCCATTTCTGTTCAAATTGGACATAACAAATTGGTTCATAAATATTCCTCAAGGGGAAATTTTTCAAGGGGAATATTTTTCCTCACTTGTCCTACAGTGTATAACTATTCAAGAGGGGGGAATAATTCGAGCAAATACGGTATAAAGAATAATAGCCAACCATCAGTATCGTTGGTGGTTTTGCGTATGCCCATCCACGGACGTGTTTCTGGAAAATGTGAAAAGGTCACCCTTCGAACGAACGATATAAATTTACAGGGTGCGGCAATTTAGACAAAGCTTTAGTTTTTTAATAAGGGTTGACACTGGGTTACCGGATGAAAGCCAAACATAAGGGAACATTAACAACTAAATAGGAAAGGTTTCCACAAAATATGACTGCGATAGGTTCACTTTGTCACAAGTTATTCATACAAATGCATAATTATCCATATTATCCATTTACCACCACCTCGTGATATGTAGGGTTCAAATGAGATCGACTTTTCGGGACCAGGATAGGGCTCCGGATTGTTTTCTCAGTTTTTCTCTTTTTTTTAGCAGCGGCGTGCATAAATGCGTGTGCGCGCGCCACTAATCCGCCTTACCGATAAGGAAATCGGCAGACGCTTGCGTAATTGAGGAGTTTGCTTCCGAAACTCGATAACTCCATGTTTTTCAGTTTTGAGAAAATTGCATTTGAAACTTTGAGACTGGCCTGAGCGGGCACGCTTTGAGTGACAACCCTTGCCCAATACTTTTTGAAAAGCCAACATATTTCTCTACATTTTCCATAATTACAATCCTCTGGCTGGCAAATAAAGCTAGAGTTAGGTCCATTTTACTGTCATTATGGCGACAAATTTAACTAACAAAATTTTATAACGAGTTTCGGATGCAAACTGCATTTCTTGTATGGGTATTTTGCCCAGTTGAGCCGTTTCCCTTTAAATTTATAACGAGTTTCTGATGCAAAGTTTTTTCAGTGGAGTTATCGAGTTTCGAGTGAAAATATGATAGATATTTAAGGAGTTATCGAGTTTCGAGTGAAAATTCACCATTTTGATGGTGGAGAAATCGAGTGTCTGATTAAAATTTACATTTTTTTCAAAAATCGGTGTCTCTGTATCTCAGGAACGGTATGATATATTTACGTAATTTTTTTATTTTGAAGAAAAAAGTATATATATATCAGATATGCACTTAACTCAATATTTTCACTTTGGCGTTTATTGAGTTACGGAACCAAACGCCTCAATTGTTTGTAAGGCAAGGTGGTCGTAAAGCGACGATTATTGGTGTTTGCTTGAATAACTCTTGAACCAGTAAAGCATATGCAGCAATATTTTGTGGAAACATTTCCTATTTAGTTGTTAATGTTCACCTAAAATTTGAATTTCATCCGGCAACCCACTGTCAAGTTATTCAAAATCTAAAGCGTTGGTCTAAATTGTCGCACCCTGTATTTTGGCGATTTGCCAACTCAAAACATCCACCCACCGTCGACCATTTCGTGCTGTTCACACAGAGACACGCAAGTTTCCAGGTTCATGAAAATGTTCTGCGATTGCGATTTGCATCCGTCGTACCAAAATGCGCGGCACACGCGACTCTTGAATTTAAAATGTCAGGAAATGACATTGGAAGTCTCTTTCGGCAAAAATAAAAAGTGATACCGTATTTCCTAGAATGACGTTGAATGGGTTGATTTTTTCAGCATGGAAATTTTGAGGGGGGGACGAGGGGGTATTCCGGGGGGGGTTATATATTCATAGTGTCCATTTCGAGGGACAATATTTCGAGGGGCGTATTTCGAGGGGCGTATTTCGAGGGGGTATTTCAAGGAAATACGGTAAATTTAAGTGGAAACTCACGGGTCTGTCGTAATAATAGAATTGGCGCCACCTGCCCCCGCCGCACTGGTCCTTGTAGTGTTCATCGAATGCCTCCAGACACACCTCTGTGAAGTAATAAAAATTCGTATTAGTGCAATCTCGTATTTACAAAGGAGAATGTCAACCATATAAAGAATGTACGCCAGGGGTTTTGTAGATTTGGACCCCCGTGGGGGTTCATATAGATAGCAAATCGCTCCTCCGGGGGGATAGATAGCTGGAAAAAAATTTTTGGGGGGTGGGGGGGGTTCGCAGGGGTTCAATATATAGGGTTTTCCGAGGTATAGAAGGAAGAAAAGGGCAAAAAATCGCTGAAAGTATGTGAAAAATGGCTAAAAATAAGTATATAAGCACATATATAGCCAAAATAGGCGATAATGAACATGAACTAGCGATTTTGGAGGCGAAAACCTCTAAACAAAAGGTACGATAATTAGCGATTTCGAGCGAAAATTGGCCAAAAAATTTCAAAAATCGCACCAGATAGATAGATAGCTGGCCGATTTGGGGGGGGGGAGTTTAGGGGATAGTAGCCCAAAATTTTGCCTCCGGGATAGATAGATAGCTGAGCGCGCCTCCGGGATAGATAGTTGGCGGATTTTTTGGGGGGTAACCCCCCCTACTAAATGATTAATGATGTATTTACACACTTATACAGAAAAAGAAATGCTTGATTTCATTGCAAAAGAGAAATGCAAAACAGCTAATATACAGTATTTGATCGAATAATTCCCCTGGGGAATTATTTTTTCGTCAGACCTTTTTGAGAAGGAACTATTCGAAGGGTGGGGGTGATTATTCAAGGGGAGGAGTCAAAAATTTCAAGCGTGTCAAAATTTTCAAAATCCACTCATTTTACAAAAGACGTTTGAATTTTGGACGCATACTTTTACAAAACAAGACAACAACAAGCCATTTTTGTTAAAATTGGACACAAAAACTTCATCATATGCCATAAGGCGGGAATTATTCGAGGGGTGATTATTTTTCGTCACTCGTCTTACAGCGGGAATTATTCAAGGGGGCGGGGGTAATTATTCAAGGAAATACGGTAACCCCCCCCCCCCAACTCACTACTCTTATACATGGGCTGTACCTCACAGAGCCACTGACAAGTGAGCAAATCAGTGAAAACGTTGCGCGAAGCTCCCTGGCACTCGTCGTGCCAGAACATCCTGCAAGTGGACGATGCGGGGTCGAAATAATACCTTTGCTGCCATAGACCCTCGCCGCATTGGTCGGCCAGGGGGCACTCCCAGACCCTGCAAAAGACCCTGTAAAGTGTAAAAGACCCTGTAAAATGACATGTGCCATGTAAAAGACACTGTAAAATGTCATGTGTCATGTAAAAGACCCTGTAAAATGTCATGTGTCATGTAAAAGACCCTGTAAAGTGTCATGTGTATCCAAATCTTATTTTATCCTATCCAAATCTTATTTTATCGAATCCAAATCTTATGTTTTGTATCCAAATAGTATGTGAGAAAGTAAGATTTGGATACAAAAACACATGAAGTGGATACGATAAAATACGATTTGAATACACATGACACATCACACATGATTTACATGACACATGACATTTTACAGGGTCTTTTATACTTTACAGGGTTTTTACGGGGTCTGGGAGTGGCACCAGGTGAGGGTCGAAATTGTCCCAGCATACGCCTGCGATTGGCACGGAGTAGGATCATTTTGGGGGTACGGTTTTACAATCTAGAGTAGGGATGGCGAGAGCTTTTTTCAACCGCTTTTCATTTTAAAAAATCGCTTTTTTAAAAAGCGCAAGGGTAACAGCATTTTGAAATGTCCAAACATTTTTTGAAAAAAGCGCTTTCTAAAAAAGCGGGACCGTTGAAAAAGCGCATTTTCAATCCCCAATCTATACTTTGTTAACTTAACCACATTCCCCTCTCTGTAAAAACCAAATTGATCTCCACTTTCAATTTCTCCAAATCCTTCAAAAACACGTCAAAAACAAGTATTTAAAAAAAAATTGTAAAAAAACGGACGCGCCCTCTGCAGCACGTGCGACCGCTCGCACATGTCCTCGCAGGTGTCCAAGTTGGGGAAGATGTTCCTGCTGGTGCCGTTGCACCCGCTGTACCAGATCAGCGAGCACGTCTTCGACTCGGAATCGAACACGTAGCTAAGTTTGGGGCACTTTTGAGTTTGGGTGGGGTGGTTGTTGACGGGCGTCCATTGGCCAGTTCCGCAAATTGAGAGGTGAGAAGTAATATGGCAAATTGAGAGGAAAAATGGCAAAAATGACGAGAAATTACTTTTTTTTATTTACTTTTTTTTTTGCCATTTCACTTCACTTTTGCCACTTTACTTTTCACTTCTCAATTTGCGGAACTGGCACCTGGACACTTGTGGGAGACTGATTAAAATTGCCAATGATTAAAATTGCTTGCCGATAGTTGACAAGCTTTATTCCATTTTTTCTTATAGATTCGATTATATTTTCATTTTCAGATATTTTCTGAGACGGTGTTTCCTTATATATTTTCTGAAAAACCCATTTTTCAATGCTAGCTGGGGTGCATATTTATTTGCAGAGCGGTCATATGTATTTACTTGCTACTATTATATGTACTAGTCTACTTATTACGTTAGTATTTTAGTTTAAGTTTACTGCTATTTAGTATTTACACGAATTTATCCATCGCCATATTTTAAATAGGAACTGATAGAAGTATCACATGCCTAAATTTAAGCCCAAAATTCACAAACCGTTCCTCCCAAATGCCAGGGGCGCATTCCACTTCATAGTTTCGATCCCGTTTATCGAGACACGATCCTGAAAAAGCGCCAAATACAAATGTGTAACAAATCGCGATTTCAGAAAAAAAACTTTTTGAAACGACCAACTAGTATTATCATAGCAAGTGAACCCATTTCCCGCATAGCCCTCTTTACACTTGCACATAAAACTGCCGGGGGTGTTTTGGCAGGTTGCCAAGTCGCTGCACGGGTACGGCCGCTGCATGCATTCATTCGCATCCTCGCATTGGAATCCGTCCCCGCGAAAGCCCGGATTACATTGGCACACGCCCGAAATGCATGACGCGTGAGGGGAACACTGAAAGGGGGTGCCAAGGGTTTTTAGGGTCATTTTAAAAATAAATTTTTAAAATTCAAATCAGATATATTTTTTAAATCAGTTTGAAAAATCAAGTGCCAACCCTAGGGCTGTCTAGTGGGCGGGGTGAAAATGGGATCCTGATGCAAAAAAATTCTATAACGATATAATTATCATAAAAATAAAATCCCCTGATCATGACAAAATCTTCAGTCTCGAATAGGGATGGCTGAAAAAGGTTTTTTTCAACGACAGGGATTAAAAAAACAACGTTTTTTTATAAGTAACCTTTGAAAAGAACCAGGCCATCCCTAGTATCGAACCTAATGGGGCTGGGATGATAGCAAGTTCAAAACATTCCAAGGGTATGAAAGGGAGCGGGGGTGTTGGGGGGGGGGGGGTTCACAATCCCTCACAACTCAACCCCCAACCCCCCAACCTTCTCGCAGTCGCTAGTGGGCGTGCCCATGCCGGTGTACGTGCACCGCTTGCCGTCGCCCCTGTAGCCGGCCATGCACTCGCACCTGTACGAGCCAATCGTGTTGACGCACCACGCGTTCGCGTCGCAGTGGCCCGTGTGCGAACGGCACTCGTCCACGTCTGCGGGGGGGGGGGGGGCAGGAGTCCAGTATGGGGGGTGGGGGGGGGGGGGTTACCGACCCCTAAACGCTCCAGCTATATATCTATCCCGGGGCCCCTCAGCTGTCTATCTATCTATCCCGAGGCAAAAATTTTGGCTACTATATTGAACCCCAACCCACCCAAAACGTTTTTTGCTAGATATCCATCCGGAGGAGCTATTTACTATCTATATGAACCCCCGGATGCGTCCAAATCCACTAAACCCCTGAGGGGGGTATTTGAGGGAAGGGGGGCGTGTTTAGGTTTACAGTTTTACTCGGAAACTACGTAAATATACTCGAGAAATGAATACGTTTACACGTTTACGTTTCTTCTGGAATAAAAAGTACCTGTAGGCTGTGTTCGCTTTACGTATTTACCGTATTTGCTTGAATACGTCCCCCCTTGAATAATTCCCCCCTCGAATAAGCCCCCCCCCCTGTAAGACGAGTGAGGAAATAATAATCCCCCTTCGAATAATCCCCCCTTTAAAAATTTGATTAATTTGTTCAACCTAATTTTGACAAAAATGGCACGTTATTGTGTTTATGAGGACAGAATTTTCCTTTCTGAGACAGAATTCTGAGGACAGAAGGTTAATAGTTGTTTACCTAAATGTATATAGAATTTTTATTCACGTGAAGCATAAAAGTCACCAAATACTTGTGAGTAGAATAATAGGAAAAATACTACTTTTGACGTGTTCGTAGGGAAATTACTTTTTTTACATTTTTGGGGTGACAAATGAAAAATTCTTTTCTCGGGTGAAAAGTACATTTGAAACTTCACTCGTCATGCGCACCGGGATGAAAACACATTGAATTGACCTAAAAAAATCAAACCTTCACAATCGGCGTGCGCGTTCTTAGAAAATCCGCTCAAACACTCGCACGTGTAATTGTATTTTCCGTGGGCCACGCAGCGAGAAGTCCGCGAGTCGCACCTGAAAGCGCCAAAAATAATTAATTTTCGATAAAAATTGCAATTAAATCAAAATTTGAACCTGTCGCAGGCGGCGGCGGGACTCAGTCGGGCGGCGCAGACTTTGTCGCACATGTACTGGGACACGAATCTGGGGGCACTCCCAGACCCTGTAAAATGGCATGTGAAATGTAAATGTCATGTAAAGTAGGGTTCAAACGATATATCGTATCGAATATCGAATATCGGATATCGACCATTTTTTAATATCGAATATCGAATATCGATATCGAAAATTTTGAAAAAATATCGAATATCGATATCGAAAATTTTGAAAAAATATCGAATATCAAATATTGATATCGAAAATTTTGAAAAAATATCGATATCGAATATCTACCATATTTTCGATATATCAAACCTGTATTGTGTCCCCAAATTTACTTTTCATTTTCATTTTGAGATGTTTATGGTTGATCTGATGTGCTTATAGTATTGTATTTGATGAGTAAAAGTACAGTATTTATAATGTCATTGTTGTTGGAGTGCTAAATTTGAAGCCAGAAAACGCTGATATACTTTTTTTGCAACATGCACTTAAGCAATTAGGTTCAGGGCCGTATCCAGGGGGGGGGCGGGGGGGGGCTGCAGCCCCCCCCTTCCGGGGGCGAGACCAGAAAGTGACCGGAAATAGTGACTTTTTTACGTCAGCGTAAAAAATTTTGCGCGCCAGCGCGCATTCTTCCCCGGACATAAGGTATTACGATCAGATTTGCTCCATGTGGCCGCAAATCGTTATAATAACACTCAATGTTGTGCTTTTCGCCGTTTTGGATGTATATTTGTATACATATACAGCGTTCCATGGCGCTGGCGCCAACGCCAATGGCGCCATGGCGTGGCGCCTACAAATGGTGCCAGCGCCATGGCGCCATTCCGCCACTATGTAGCTAAAATTTTAGGGGGGGGGCTCAGCCCCCCCCCCTCGCCGGCCTCCGTAAACAAGCAGCCCCCCCCGCTCAAAAATCCTGGATACGTCCCTGATTAGGTTAGTATGAAGTGTAATATCTACCAATTGTTATTTGTCTGATACACTTTGATTCATTTGTTTTGAGATATTTGTGATTAATTTGATTTGCTTATAGTATCTAAGTTGATGAGTAAAAGTAAAGTATTTAATGTCATCTTTGTTGGAGTGCTTACTCCACATTTTTTGTATTTGGTTTGGCCACATACCTACTGAACTACCTACCTCAAATTTGAAGCCAGAAAATGCTGATATGCTGCTTTTTGCAACATGCAACATGGGTTATAAGTATGCATTGTAATATCTACCAATTTTTGTTTGTCTGAAACAATTTGATTAGTCATGTTTTTTCTTCGATTTTCTCATTCTGACCATTGTAAACCTTGTTAAAATCAATTGTACTTTTCAGTAAAGAGATAATCAACCATGTTTGCAACCATATGAAAATACAATATGCTGCTTGAAATATGCCTTGCTATACCAAAAGCTAAATATCGAATATCGAAAATATCGAAATATCGATATCGAATATCGACCACTTTTTTGTATCGAATATCGAATATCGATATCGAGGGTCCATATCGTATCGAAAATTTTGAAAAAATATCGAATATCGAATATCGATATTGAAAATTTTGAAAAAATATCGAATATCGAATATTGATATCGAAAAGTGATATCGTTTGAACCCTAATGTAAAGTGTCAAAGGTCATGTAAAATGCCCTGGAAATTGGCAATTAGGTACATGACTTTCGACACTTTGCACGACATTTAACATTTTGCATGAAATTTTACATTCCATACAGAGTATGGGATTGACACCCAGTTTGCCTTTTTACATGGAATTTAAGATGACATTTGACATTTTTCATCACATTTTACATTTCACAGGGCATTTTACAGGGTCTGGGAGTGGCACCTGTTATCATTTCCACCGCAGCCGTAGTAGTAGAACTTCTCGCATTGGCCCTGTTCAGAATTAAAATACCTGTGGGGCGAGAAGAAAATTACTAGATTGAAAATTGGAAATGTGCCAAAAATTGAACAGGAACGAACCACCACCAGAGTCCATTGCGATCGTCCCCGCAAAAACCTTGATCTTTGTTTAGAAGGCAAAGATCTGTGTTTTTGGATGTTTTTATACTTTTTCAGGCCAAAAATATGGTAGGGGTCGCGTCGAAATGGCTCGTAGAATGAAAATTTAATTTATTGCTGTTTGAAATTAACACATTTCGGCTATTACAAACTAGAATTTTTATTCTTTTCGAATTTGTCGCACACTTTGAATTGGTCGCGGAATAGAATTACCTCCTTGATTTTAAGGGACAAAGCGAACTCCAAACGGATGGGGTCATTTATGTAAAATTGGCTCACGTCCAAGTAACCGGCTGCGTATAGTACATGTATGGTATTTTCGCCAATTTTTGCTTATAATTGCTAAAATTTGCTCCATTTTGCTAATTTTCACCGTCATAGTCGCTATTTTCGCCGATATACATGGTTATATACCTTTTTTAGCCTATTTTATTTTTATTTATAGCATTTTCAAAATTTTGGGCTGCTGCCAAGTATCTAAGGGTCAAATAAAACTAAAACTAAACATAAACGGTCACTTGACATAAAAAACCTTTCCAACGCACCAGGTATAGTAGCCGGATTGTGCAGTTTATAAACGCACTTTTTCACGCACAACTGTTTACTAGAGAATCTATTCCTGGTGCCCAAACAGCCGCCATAGTGGAACTTTTTGCATTGTTCATCTTTTGCGTCCCAGTACCATTGCACCTGGGGGCACTTCCAGACCCTGTAAAACACCCTGTAAAGTGTGAAAGACCCTGTAAAATGTCATGTGTCATGTAAAAGATTCTGTAAAATGTCACATGTCAGGTAAAAGACCCTGTAATGTGTCATGTGTATCTAAATTGTTTTTTTGTCGTATCCAAATCTTATGTTTTTGAATCCAAATATTACGTCAAAAAGTGAGATTTGGATACAAAAACATAAGATTTAGATACGATCAAAAAGTTTTGGATACACGTACATGACACATTATTTACAGGGTCTTTTACATGACATTTGACACATTACAGGGTCTTTTACATGTCACATAACATTTTACAGGGTCTTTTACACTCTACAGGGTCCTTTACAGGGTCTGGGAGTGGCACCTGGAAATAGCGACACGGCCCAGCGTCTAGTGGCTCGCTGCACGGATCTGATATTTAGGTAAGGTAAATAATTATTATTTTATATAGTCATGTATGATATGATATGTATGATTGAAGCTTTGGGGTTTTTGGTCATGTTTGGATTACCGTATTTCCTCGCAATACCCCCCCCCCCCCCTTGAATTAACCTCCCCCCTCACTGTCGAAAAACCCCCATGTGTTTTCGAGCTGAGGTAAAAAACACCCCTCCCCCTTGAAAATAACCCCGTCTTGAATGATGTACATCTTGTATATGATGTACATGATGTATTTATTGGGGTAAAATCTCATCGCAGCTATACATAGAGTAGTTTGTATAGCTAATGTATTACCTCAAATATAAGGCATCCCTCTAATATAAGGTATAACTTTTGGCGATTTTGAACGTGATGAAATAAATATAAGGCATACCTCTAATATAAGGCACAGCTGGCTGCGTGCCAAAATGCGCAAAATCGTAAAAACGTTTGCTAAACATGGCGGAAAATGATGATAATGATGCCGAAGGGCACTGCAATAATAAACCCCCTCGAATAAGCCCCCCCTCGTATGTAATACGCCCCTCAAAGTTGCAGAGAACATGCTGGTGTCCAAAAAGCCACAATAAAATGTCACCATAACACTGCCTAAACTAGACTAGACTACAACCACACAGACATAAATTATTACAAGCAGCCCACAAAAAACCCACGGCCAAACTGAAAAAGTGAACCAACCAATTTCCGGAAACACTTGCGCGGCGGCGCAGTGCAACGCGTAGATGCACACTGTCAGCCAAAACAGAAAAACGCAACTTTTCTCCATTTTCACGCTTCAATCAACACATTCTAGTCTTTAAAAGAACACTACAGGCTTTAAACGAGTGTGGTCGAATTTAGAACGGTATTTTCCGCGTTACACCGTCACATCACAATAGAATTCAGTCACTGGCGCCGGGGCATCTATCCATACATAAGCGATTCGGTGTGCGGCGTAGTGATGTAAAAAGCGCCAGGTGCCACTCACGGACCCTGTAAGATGTCAAATGTCATGCAAAGTGTCAAAAGTCATGTAAAATGCCCTGCAAAATGGCAAACGTACGTTTGCCATTTTCCAGGGCATTTTGCATGACTTTTGACACTTTGCATGACATTTGACATTTTTCAGGGCTCTTTACAGGGTCTGGGAATGCCCCCAGGACTTTGACGCCAAGGGACAAAAGTGCCATTGCGCCTTTCTAACCATTTGCGCCACAGCAAAATGGTGCCAAAAGCAAAAAGCGCCTGGCGCTTTTGTCCCTGGCGCCACCAAACAATGGCGCCGAGCGCCGAAAGTGCCATGCCGCTTTCATTGGGCGTGGCGCCGAGAGCCATTAGCAATAGCGCCACAGCAAAACAAGGTCAAGCGCCATAGGCGCCTTGGCGCCTTTTACTTTGGCGCCAGCGCCATGACTTTTTACATCACTGGCGCGGGTCCACGCAATGTATGCTCGCAGCGCGCGCAGTGCTCTGCGAGAATCGTATTTATGCACACTAGTATTGATGTTGGGCTGGACTTTGCGGTCATTAGAAATGCATGGAGTGGGTTTGACACTGAACTACAAATTGTCACTGAAAGTTGCGGTGAAGGTAGAACTGAAGTGTGGTTACACACACACACACACCGGCAGAAGTACCTAAATATGTGCATGATATGAGAACAATGCGGTGAGAACAAAAGGGTTTGACCCTGAAAAGTCCTTGATCACAAGAACGACAGAAATCACTAATTTTCATGACTTTTTGCCAATTTTCACGTTCAATTTCACTAATTGATGTGCTCTTTGCCTATTTCCAGCTACGTTTCAGGCTGGTCGTGGTTATTCGAGAGGAAGTTTTTTAGGTATTTGTTTCGCTGGGTTGTGAGTGCGGAGCACAGTTGCTAATAGTAATGAGTATTTGCTTTTACTCAAAAAGTACACATACTCAAGTACCAAGTAAATATGCTTACGCATACTTTGAAAAAAGTATCTGTACTAGCCTGTACACTTACTTTTTGAGAGTACTCGAGTACAGTAGAGTATTTTTTGCGAGTACAGAAAGAGTTAGGTATTTTGCCATTCAGTATGCCTGCTTTTCATAAAGAATACATTTTAATAGAAGAAAACACTTTTTTGTTGTCCAGGGTAAACATTCATAATGGTTTTTCCAGAAAGAAAAGGTAATTTTACTTGCTTTTACGCTTTCCTGAGAAAAAATACTCGCATTTACACTTTCTGGGTGAAAAGAGTCTTTTACTCTCATTTAACAGTAAAAAATTTACTTTACGCTTTCTGTTCTCAGGGGGTGAGTAAAAACAAAATACTTTACGCATACGCATACTTTGAAAAAAGTACTGTACTTTTAAGAACTCTGGTGGGGATTTATTAAAGGGTGCGAACTGATTCGAGTTGAGACGGTATTCAGATTCATTTCAAATTATGCAACCTGTAAGGAGAGCCCACAGATGTCTAATTTCTAAAAATTGTAGGCGATGAAAATTTTTGCTAAAAACACAAAAATGATCAGCATAGACGTGATGAATATAAATAAATCAGATTACGATTTGAGAAAATTGTTTATGTGCTACTGAAAAATTATAATGATATTGAAAAATAAATTAAAAACGATAAAAAGATGATGTTAATAATGATTGATACACGGCTAAGAGAAAGTAACAGTAGACAGTGACACTGTTGCAACAAAAGCCCTGCGCACAGTAGTTTTCAATCGAAATTTCGAAAACTCATAAATCAGTTTTGAGCACATTTGAGTTTTCTAGACCGAGTCACTTTTAATCTCACCTGCAGTTGACCGACACCTCATTCCAGTAAACTCAAATGCATTTAAAGCTGATTTATGTGTTTTTGAATTTTTATTTGAAAACTAGTGTGCTTAGGCAGAAACGTGTATTTCTGAAAATGTAGTAGAAACTAAACGTCCATTGAATGAATGATAAGTGAATGAAAGCTGAGTGAAGATTTAAAACAGCACATTGAAATAGCCACAATTATCTACAGATGGGTAACAAAAATGTTGCTGCATAAAATGTCTACCTGAAGATCACAGCGATAAACTTTCCATGTATTGGGAGACCTCTAAAAATTAACAGGTTCGCTAAATAATGCTAAAAATAAGAGAAGCGATACCGATATCGTGTTCAGAGAGCATCATTTGCATTTGGTATAACAATATCAACACTATGCCAATACCACTTTTTAATAGATAAATGTGATGTTTCGTTGCAAACTTGCAAAAAATCTATCGTACACCAATAATATTCATATTTATAATAAAAGTCGAGAAGGTGCAAGTCCCATTTCGATATGTAGTACAAAGTCTACATAGACATACCGTATATCCTAGAAAGAGACCCCCTTGAATAAACCCCCCTGTTGGCGAGGTGAGCAAACAATAACCCCCTCTCGAATAACTCCCCCTCTTGAATGACACCCGCTCTGGGTGAAAAAGATGCTGCAAAATTTAAAAACGATCATACAAATATAAACGAATGTTAGCCTATGGCAGCAACAGCAAGTAAATAACGTGTACGCAGTGTATGCACACCTTTTTGTTGTTGTTGAACCATTCAATATATGGATTACATGGATTACATGAGTTGACAGAATGCATTCATACAATGAATTAAGTCCAAGTTTCTGAGGAAAACATACCCCCTTGAATAACTCCCCGACAGAAACCCCTGACGAAATAATAACTCCCCTGGGGTCTCATTCAAGTATATACGGTATTTGCATGCGTACATAAAAAAACAGCGGCAATTCGATAATAGAGCACAACATTTCTGCAAACAAAATAGTTATACCCAAACACACCAGCGCATTATAACAACAAGACCCCTTAAACAGTGGTCAAAATTCTCTGCTCATTTTCCCGCTCCCTCTCTTCCCTTTCTTCCTCCTGCTGCTTCAGTTGATCTTCGCGCCGTTGTTCCCTTTTCTCATTTTCCTGCGCCACATTTGAGGCTATTTATACACCACTTGAATAAAAAACCCATGAAAAACCCCAAGTCTGAGTGAGCAATGGAAAATACCCCCACCCACTTGAAATACCCCCAAGTCTGAGTGAGCAATGGAAAATACCCCCACCCACTTGAAATACCCCCAAGTCTGAGTGAGCAATGGAAAATACCCCCACCCACTTGAAATACCCCCAAGTCTGAGTGAGCAATGGAAAATACCCCCACCCACTTGAAATACCCCCAAGTCTGAGTGAGCAATGGAAAATACCCCCACCCACTTGAAATACCCCCAAGTCTGAGTGAGCAATGGAAAATACCCCCACCCACTTGAAATACCCCCAAGTCTGAGTGAGCAATGTAAAATACCCCCACCCACTTGAAATACCCCCAAGTCTGAGTGAGCAATGGAAAATACCCCCACCCACTTGAAATACCCCCAAGTCTGAGTGAGCAATGGAAAATACCCCCACCCACTTGAAAAACCCCCAAGTCTGAGTGAGCAATGGAAAATACCCCCACCCACTTGAAATACCCCCAAGTCTGAGTGAGCAATGGAAAATACCCCCACCCCTCTTGAAATAACCCCGAAGTCTGAGTGGGTACAAAAAGAAAGTTGGCGTTGAATGAAATCACCCGGTAATCTCTTTGATTTACACGCTACCCAACATGAGGATGAGAAACAAGTCAAGTGGACTACGGTTGGGGATTTATAAATTTTTGGGTTCAGGTATCGGGTATCGGTCCAAAAATTTTGCGGGATCGGGTTCAGGTTTGGGTATTGAAGTCGGGTATCGGGTTCGGGTTTGGGTAGTAGAGTCGGGTTCGGCTATCGGGTCTCGGTTCCAAAATATTTGCGAGTATCGGGTTCGGGTCGTGTCGGGTCGGGTTTCCAACCCTAGTGGACACCCTAGTCGGTAGCCACCCAAATGCACCATCAAAAACACTATTAACCTGATCAACTTGTTCCTTAGTTCGCAGCAGCGACATTTCAGCGAGCACGCGCGCAGTCGTTTCTCTGCTATCTGCAGCTGCATCTGGTGGGGCAGAGGGCCTAGAAAATTTGATGGCAGTTATTGGTTTGATAAAAACTTGATGATTAGGTAGATAAAAATGACACTTTTGAATGCTGGCTATGCTCCACGAACTGCATGCTACCGTATCTCTTCTGATAGAATGGCATACCTCAAATATAACGGCACCTCCAATAAAACGCCAGATTTTGGCACTTTTTTGCGCTCATGAAAACAATGCAACGGCAGTGTCCAAATGCAAAGCACCTCCAATGAAACGGCAGGTAGAAATTACATTTGGAAGGGTTCAAATCATTCAAATAGACCCGTCAAACTTATGCACCCAAACGCACCTCTGACCCGCTACCGTAACCCCATGGACGCTGTCATCGCCATCATCATCTTCCTCAGTAAGCCCCGCCCTCTTTTGCATGCTGGTAATGGCACCCAAAGCGCCCAAGTTATTATGCTCGTGATCGGCAAATATGTACTTGCGCATCAAAGCTTGCGTGTCGTCGTCTACGGATTTCGTGTTTCTTCGTTTTTGGCGCCGTAGGTGTTGGGAATCTTTGGCGTTGGCGTAGTTCCCGGAATCTCTGCGCGGGGGGGGGGAGTTTTTTGTTGGATGTGTTTTGGCGTTTTTGGAAGGATTTTTTTACTTTTGGAGGTGCGTGTGAATATATTCATTCGAACCAAAATTGTGAATAATAAAACTATTATATTGTCTGGATGTGGCGGAAACTTTTTTATAAAAAAAATCAGTTCACGGAAGCTATATTTTTGCTACCGAAACTGCTTTCTGGTGTACATAAGCGATGCAACTTTTGAAGAAAAAATGTCAAAATTCAACGTATCAAAATCCGACTAACTTGCTGTCTCTGTGAAGTCGGCGTCTCAAATTCGGGATCATATTCAGTGGGAGCAGCGTTAACTTTCTATCATTTTTCATATCTTCCGGCGATATCGGAGTGTTCTGAAAGTGGGGAACGTTCTATGATATTAATTATAAATATTTTACATTTTAATCTGTATTTAGCCGTGCGTGATCTGCACATTTGTCTAAGAAATTATTGTGTGCACGCTCCCGCTATGCTACAAAAAGCAGTGTGGGGAAAAAGTTGTCAGCAAACCATGCGACGTAGGCTCGCTACTCATCTGAACCCGCTACTCATCTAGACCCGTAACTTATCCAGATATACCCGCTACCCATCTATACCCCTCCCCTGCAGCCGGCAGACATCGTGCAATCTGCACTAGCGGACAGCGGCTGGCTGGCACTTTATGCAATTTCATAGTTACAATGCACAGACACATGTCCACTGCACTGCAATTATGTGATTACTGTGCTGGCACTGGCATGTACAGTTTCAATGCATTGTAATATTTACGTAATTGCGTAAAGAGCCAGCTAACCACTATCGGCAGTGCACATTGCATGATGTTGTTGACGCAGGAGTTATATACGGTTAGCGAGTAGATGAGTAGCGGGTTTAGATGAGTGCCGGCACAGGAATAACCATGCTAGTTAAATCTATTGATGGTTACCATGTGATCACTTTTTAGCTAGATTAACATGCATGTTACGATTACACTCTGCGATGGAAAGTCAAATCGTGCAAGTGGTATAAAAATCAGCTTACGCGTTTTTGGCTTTCTCGGAGTTTCTCCTGAAGAAATATGATTGAGGGGGTTTTTTAGTCACGCACATTGGATTCAACTCGATTACTTTCTAAAGCGAGCAGTAGAAAAGGCAAAATTATGCCAATTACTTGGAGTGTGGATTCATGAAAAAGCCATATATGTATTTACAACGGTGTAGGCTCGCTGTGCATGTAACCCGCTTGGCATGTAGACACGGTTCAAGGGTCCCATGCGGGTGCTGCTCAACTATCTATCTATTCAGAGGCTACTACCCCCTGAGCCCCGCCCCCCAAATCTCTCAACTATCTACTATCTAAGTGGAGCAAACTTTGAGTGATTTTTCCCCAAACATCACCCAAAATCACTCAATTCTGCTCCATTTTGTCAATTTTACCATATATCATATATATTTTGCCCCAGCGAGCCCCCAGAATAATTTTCAGCTATCTATCACTCCGGAGGAGAAATTTGTTATCTATGATGCCGCCGCGAGGGTCAAAAAACCTTGGAAACCCCTGATCCGATATCTAAATATTTACATGCCAAACGGGTTACATACATGCCAGGCGGCACAGGCCGATCTACAACACGATGACACAAAAGTCTGGTGAACCCCCTAAAATGCCATCGATTTATTTACGCTCACGTATTCCAGAATGGAAGTAAACTCAAAAACTAGTGAGCAGGGGGAGGCAGGCAATGCCCAATGTGCGTAATTCACTAGTAAATTTTTACAATGTAAAAAAGAATCACTGGCAACAAGAAAGTTAGCGCAAGCCACTAAAATGATTACTTGAGGTCTTACAGTCGCAAGCAACAATAAAAATTTTCCAAAACTCAACTACCCTTACCTTATTACTGGCACTTTCAATAGCTTTCACTTGTTCGTCGATTCCATAAAAACTTTTCCACAGCGCCAACATAAGATCGGTCCCAAAAATCGCGCCAGCATGCATAGTTATCATTTTGCACACAAATATGCCATCAGTTTTCAGGTATTTGTTCACAAACCGAATTACGTCGATCCGGGAACCTGTGAGAAAAATTTGAAGGATTTGCAACTTAAAAGAGTCCTAGGATAATGGCGACTAGTGATGGAAAAGCGCCAGAAAAAAGGGCGCCAGGCGCCAATGGCGCCATGGCGCCATTCGAAAACAGGGCGCCAAGCGCCAAGGGCGCCAGAGAAAAAGGGCGCCAAGCGCCAAGGGCGCCATGGCGCCATTCGGAAAGTGGGCGCCAGGCGCCAAGGGCGCCACGGAAAGAGGGCGCCAAGCGCCAAGGGCGCCATGGCGCCATTTGAAAAATAGGGCGCCAGGCGCCAAGGGCGCCAGGCTTAACAAGTGCGTACAATACCTTGTGTGTGCTAAAAATATTTTTCAAGTACTGTAGCCGGTAGCGCACGCATTCACTGCTTTTTTAACATTCTCTGGGGTGTAATCTGTAAAAAACCAGACCAGCCACAAAAAAAATTGCATAAAATTATACTCATCCAAAATTCAATTTAAAAACAATCGAAATTGTCATTTGACAAAAAACGCATTCACTTTAATAAGTGAAAATTATGTGTTCCTGTTTTTTGTTTGTAAATATTTTCTTCGGCGTGAAAGTGGACGAGAACGGGATTGCGGTGACGATTTGAAACCGCTGATTCACGGGCTTGCAAGTTTAATGGTCCCTCACTCTCAGCTTCTGATCTATCAGACGCATCTGATGAACGGTTGGACGAAACATTTTGATCCACTACTCGCACTCGCACCACTTCGTCCATTTTTGCAGCGAATTTCGATTATCCACGGACGCGCTGTTTTATTTTTTTCATTTACGTAGCACTCACCTTGAAATCTTGCTGGCGCCATTTTGGCGCCCTTTTAGGGCAGGGCGCCAGGCGCCAAGGGCGCCACGGAAAAAGGGCGCCAAGCGCCAATGGCGCCATGGCGCCATTCAGAAAGTGGGCGCCAGGCGCCAAGGGCGCCACAGAAAAAGGGCGCCAAGCGCCAATGGCGCCATGGCGCGGCGCCCTTTGGCGCCCTCAAATGGCGCCAGCGCCATGGCGCCATTCCATCACTAATGGCGACCGGTCCCGAGGCAAAAATTTTTTGAATAGGTTGATGTAAAAGGGTTGAAACCCTTGATGCAAATTGATGCTTTGATATTAAGATATTGCTAAAGTTTAATTAAAAATAAGGCTGTGTTCAAACGAAAAATGTGGAAAAAAAGTGGCGAAAAAATAGAACGGCAGCTTCCAATAGAACGGCACCCCCAATAGAATGGCAGGTAAAAAAGTTGACAAAAAATAGAACGGCAACCTCCAAAAGAACGGCACCCCCAAATAGAGCGGCAACCTCCAATAGAACAACACCCCCAATAGAACGGCAGGTAAAAAGTTTACGAAAAAATGGAATGGCGCTCTTCTATAAGAAGAAATACGGTAATGATGACGTCATGCATGAACGAGTGTTTCATTCCGAAAAATGCATAGCATGCGGTCACAACCGTTCACAGAAATCACAGCTTTTTAGATAATCAAAAATACTACTCACCAATGGGATCGAAAGGCATCTCACTCATCTCCAAAAGCCTCGACACGAATTTTCTCGACGAAAAAGGATTCAATATGAACCAGGTCCAGGAAAGCAAGCTCAAAAACGTCACTGAGAGCAGAATAATATACCAGAACCAGAGAAAGATGAATATTTTCTCGTTGAATATGTTGATGACGAGAACGCACTGCACGCTGTAGCGCTGCACGTTGGCCGGGTCGCCGCGCACCTGAGATCAAAATTTGGCTCGGTTCCAATTTCAATTAGTTGGGGTGATTTGTTTGCGGCGTGCACAAATATGGGGAGTTATACAAGAAGAGGGAGTTATTTAAGGGGGAGTTACTTTTCCCCACCTGGCCAACAGGGGGGGGGGGGCTTTTCAAGGGGGGTCTTTTTCGAGGATATACCTTAATAGAAAAGTCTGTAGTTAAGCCGGAGTTACAGCATAACGATAAATAGAAGGTGAATAGAACGAATAGATTTCTCGTTGAGATTGCCGACAAATAGCGAAGTTTTTGTTTTTCATCGATATCTCAAGAACCACTGGAGCGTTTTGGATAATTTTTGGACACAGAGTAGATATCGGTTAGTGTTTTCAACGTGTCAATTTAGGGGTGGATAACCTTCATACGTTCTTATGTAATCAAATTTGCGGTGACATGTATTTGTCGCTTCACCTTCTATTTATCGTTATGCTGTAACTCCGACTTAACGTATTTCCTCGAAATATCCACCGGGGGGTAACGATGGCAAACCCTCTGAAAAAAAGTATTTAAATTTTTAAGTGTTTTTTCCAAATTGAATTTTCGAATTTTCGAATTTTCCTGAAATTAATTTTCGAATTTCGAATTTAATTTTCGAATTTTCGAATCTTTTTGGACAATTTTCGAATTTTTTTGGCTAGTTTTCGAATTTTTCTAGAAAAATATTGAAATTGAAGCTTTAAAAACAGTATTTGTGATGTTGTCATATTTGAATCACTTTTTAAACTCACCACTTTGTTCCCAATACCCCCACCTCCGCTTCATTCAGCTCCCCCCTCCTCAAAATACACCCAGGTCTGAGCGTCTACTCGGAAAAAATAAACTCTCTGAGTGGGTATTCCGCAGAAAAATGGTATTTTCACTGTAATTTAGAAATGGTATAGTTTAGTAAATTTTGCACAAATAAATTTGCCATTTTCTAGAACATTTTTCATGACTTTGACACTTTGCATGACATTTGACATTCTACAGGGCATTTTATAGAATCTGGAACTGGAGGTGGCAACTGATGGATTTGTCAGACAGTGCTCTGTTCAAAAACTTGCAACAACAAATCAAGATGAATTTTTGATGGAATGGTGTCTGTATAAGCTGAAGTAGCTAAACCACTCAATGTGAGTATTATGCTGGGTGCATTCCTCAACGCTTTTTTGACGTTTTTCTTCTTCACATTACAGTTTTTCAGATGCACCTCATATCAATTGTTGATTGAATTATCACATTTAACGTAATAAAGCGTTTTGTGGCCTTAAATTCCCAAAAAAATTCGAAAATTATTTTCGAATTTTCGAATTTATGAATTTTCGAATTTTTTGAGAAAAAAATCGATTTTTAAGTGTTTTTTCCAGGGGTGAAATAAAAATTCGAAAATTCAGAAAAAATTCGAAAATTCGAAAATGTTGTCGAATTTTCGAATCTTTTTTTGCCATCGTTACCGGGGGGTGATTGTTTCAGAGTGAGAATTTTGAAGGGGGGGTTAAACGAGGGGGGGGATTTCGAGAGTGGGCTTATTACTTCGCCAGAAATTTTTTGAAATTCCAGTAAAGTCGGCGGACATTTCACCCTACAAAATCGGAGAGTTAGAATTCGCTCGTGAATAGAGCAAACAACAAAATTTGTGTCCCACGCGGACGCTAGAAATTGAAAAAGAAAATCATATTAACAGAAAAACGGAGGTTTCGCTGTGTCCGTGCGTGCCGCGCCCTAGTTATCTACATTTTCAAGGTTGCTCGTAAAGAATTTGACCGTTCAAACTACCGTTTTACCGTTCAAACTAACGTTTTTGTTTTTAATTTAGTTTTGATTCGTTGGCTCCGTTCCAACAGAAGAGAACTTGGCAGCCGGCCAAAATTTCGAAATCCGCTATTAATATAAATAAGATATGCTCACAATAGCTATATAACCATGTATATAAACAAAAATAGCGATTATGAAGGTGGAAGTTGGCAAAGCGAAGCAAATTTGAACGATTTTTAGCTAACTTTCAGTTTTCACTCTCATTTGTATAATACGCAACTGGTAACTGGGATAAGGGCCAAGTTTTCATACGTGACCCGATCTATTCCAATGGTTAAAATATTGCGTCACAATACCTAATGCCGTCATGCACTCTCCACTGGAGAGATTGACGCAAATGTTTGTAGGGCGATACGTCTGCCGACTTTACTAAATTGTCGTCTGTAACGTACGCAGACGTAGAAAATTTCAACAATAACCGCTATATATAAGAGTCTATTGACTTATAGAAGTGTGTAACACTGTGTTAACGTAACAATTCATTGTTTTAACGTGTGTTGTGCATTGCCCGAATCAGAATCCGCAGTTTTGTCATGTACGTTCTCTGTACACTCAATTTGGGGGGGGGGGTATTTCGAGGGGGTGGGTAATGCTTTCATAGTGTCCATTTTGAGGGGGGTATTTCGAGAAAATACGGTAAATAAAACATGGTCAGGCTTCACAACTCAGTGCTGCGGAGAAAACTACCGTATTTTCTCGAAATACCCCCAGGGGGTTTATTTTTTCAGAGTGGAAATTTTGAGGGGGTGTATTTCGAGGGGGGGGGTTATTCGAGGGGGGGGGGGTTATTATTTCGTATTTAGTGTAGAATACGGTTTTACGGTACCAAAATGGCAATAAACGTGTCTTAATAGGTGATATTCACATTTTCATTGACAGATGTACAATTTTTTATAGAAACTGTTATTAAAGAGTCATACGTCCATTTTGCAGATACGGTTTTCCATCAAATAAAGGGGATAGCGCAAGGCGGATCAGCTAGCCCGATGTGCGCAGACCTATGTCTAACTACACTGGAAATCGATTTTATGAGCAATAGAGAAAATGTTAGTTTGGTCAAGGGAATGCGATTTTTTAGCCGTTACATAGATGATGTCTGGGGTATTGTTTTGGGTGATATAGACGCAGAAAAGATAATTTCCAAGGTGTACCCAGAAAATCTGCCGATAAATAAAACCAATGCGTCAGATACAGTAGCAGATTTTCTCGACCTATCGATTGACCTTCAGAGTGACGCCCTTTTTAAAGTATACAATAAAACAGATGCATTCAACTTTGATGTCATTCGCTTTACACACGCAGATTCGGATCAATCATCAAAACTTGGATATTCGGTATTTTTCAGTCAACTGATAAGGTTGATGCGTCTTTCAGGAGATTTTGAGTGTTTTAAAATTAGGCTACAAGAGCTTTCTTTTCAATTTTTGAAGCAAGGGTACTTTCCAAAAAATCTGCTTGAAACTTTGCTAAAATTTTTTGATAAGTACAATTCCGATTTGCAAAAACTCGGTTGTCCAGACCGAAAACAACTTCTTTACCTAGCTGGCAGGTTAATTAGCTAAAAGTGTCTCTAGTGGTTTTGGGGTTTTGTAACTAGATGTAGGCCGTCCACTGACCCGTCTGAGAGTTATGTTTCCGGGCACAAGTACAAGTGTTTCCTTTACCCAGTTTTTCAAAAATAAAAATCGATATTTATATTTGCAAATATTCAATATACACGTTTATCACAGGAAATCGATCGAATTTTGAACAAAATTTGGCGCGATGGCAACAGAGGCTCTATCTACTGACTTTCCGACATTAGAAGAAAGCGCCGCTCAAGCTAATACTGGCTACAAATCTGGCAACGTGCCCAAGGACAAATACAAGGTGCAGCAGAAATTCGTGGACGCATTGTATGACAAAATCAGAAAAGTTAAAGCGGCTAAGGCGTTTCCCCAGCCTGTTAACGTGAGTAGAAGTCTGGAAAAATGAATGGTTCCACCTGGGCTTTTTTTATTTTTATTTTTACTTTTATCAGTTGACGGTGTTGAGCGGTGTTTTCGTTTTTAGTTTGACTTGTTTTTTGTCGGTGCTTGGTGTATTGACATGTGTCACTATGCGTGGCGACAAGTGTCATTAAGTGTTTCTGCACTTGGTGAGGCTTGACGCCCGTCTGCAGATGGCCTTAGGCACCTATAAGTCCATGCCACTCCCCCCCATTCGTGAAAATTGACGCAATACTGTTACCTGTCAAAGTACAACTTTTGAAATGACAGGTATTTGCGTGCTTTACGAATGATAGGGCTTATAGAACGGCATGGTGCCACCAAGGAAACTTTCAAAAACCTTTCTTTTCCACCACAAACTGCAAAATATAAAGATATAAAATTTATCCGGTATCTTCTGCAGGCGGGGGTGGGTGAGGCGTGTCGATACAAAATTTTATTACTATTTTACATGACATTTTAAACATGACATTTTACATTTCGATATTGTTATAAATGATGATATTTTTCAGTGTCCTATCTGTTCACGTTCGACTACCCCGGCATCAGGCTCACATGTGATTTGGTGAAGGTGGCTTAGTTGCATTTAGAGCGATGTCTACTTAATTGGGACATATAGACGTACATCGCAGGGACACGTATACACAACTTAGCGTATACGTGTCCCTGCGATGCAAACTACCATAGATAAATACATCATGTACATTGAATACATGATGTACGTCATTCCAGACGGGGGGTATTTCGAGGGGTGGGGGTATTTTTTCCTCAGCTCAAAAACACCTGGGGGTATTTCGAGGGGTGGGTTAAATAAGGGGGGTATTTCGATGGGGGGTTAATTCAATGGGGGGTATTTCGAGGAAATACGATATATACTGTACCTGAAAGTCGCAAATTGTTACTCTTGGAAATACTCTTGTCTGCTCCCACTCTTTTCCACCCAAAATATCGCTTATCGCGCCAAAACCGTAGTATGAATACCGGTCGGTCTCCATGAATCTGAATATCGTTGAAAATAATGCTAGAGTGAATTGCTAGTGTAGACGGATGGATTGGGACTGTGGATAGCCCTAGCACAATTTGATTTACCGTATATCCTCGAATAAGCCCCCCCCCCTAGAATAACTCCCCCTTCTAATAAACCCCTCCCCCACTGTTAACTGGCTGAGGAAAAACACAACTCCCCCCCCCCCTTGAATATCTCCTCTGTGAAAAAAGTGTGATGAAAATATAACTCCAATTGGAATTATACGAGGATTTACGGTAGATTTGCTCATTTAGAGGGACATCAAAGGACGCAAAGGTAGTGGGCAGTGTCCACTGATTTGTCCACTTCCTACCCCGATTTACATGTTCTAAATTGAGAAAAAGCAGAAGCTTTAAAATGATAAAAAGCAAAACAAACCTGTTCAACAGGTGAAATTGCCAATAAGAATTTAGCAGGTAAAGCACTTTAACCATCATGTAAACCAATGTGACAAAATAGGCTGAAAACGGTAAATTCCGATGAACCATATATTTGTGTGGGGTCACATTTTTTCGAACCAGGCGTCGGTGAAAGCGTAGCGCGCCCTGAGAATTGGCAAAGTTCCAAAAACTATCAAAAAAATTTTAAAATATATTTTTTCAATGTGGTACAAACCTGCAGGTACACAGTAAGCGACCGGATACTTTCCTTGCGTACAGCGGGCTCAATATTTTTCGAATTCAATCCGATGTCCACCAAATCGTGTACGCACATGCCTGCGGCGTGAGTTATAAATGAGTTGAGTATTGGTCACATATAGTGATGGAAAAGCACCATGGCGCTGGCGCCTGGCGCTAGCGCCAAAGCAAAAAGCGCCATGGCGCTTTTGGCGCTTGGCGCTAAAACGCTCTGGCGCCATTTTTTGGTGGCGCTATTGGCGCCTGGCGCTAACATTTTGAATGGCGCCAAAAAAGCGCCAACCTTGATTATATAAAATTGTTATAGATCAATGAAATCGGCACTCCAGTTGATCAATTTTGATTTGCAAAATGCATTTGGACATGGACAAAAAAGCATCTAGGTATTTGGGAAAAAGTCCAGTAAAGAATTGGACTTATCGACTTATTGCCTATGACAAAAACCTTTCCCCACCACAATAAATTTGACTTATTGGCAATTTGTTCACTTCTAGACTTTTTGAAGTTCCCACTTGGAGTCAGCGACATCCCACATTGACACAACATATTTCTCAATGTTTTCCCCACAAAAAGAGTTGACCTCTTGTTGGACTCAACAGTTATTAAGTTATTGACTTATTGCTCGATATCCTGTAAAATTTCTCCTAATTATTCCATATATGTTTAAATGTGACAGTTTAAAAGATGCAATTATCATTGAAAAAAATATGGAAAATGGTGAAAAATGTGCAGGACCAATTCTAGATGCCATTAGCATGTGTAACTCAATTTTCAAAAATTTTCAGTTACGACTTCCCCTGTCAAATAAGTTTCCCCTTTAGAGAGAAAAATACCATCAATTCCCAAAAAGTCCTCTCCAACTGCTAGTCATATGAGAGACAAATAACGTCCCTTAACTCCAGCTTTTAGCGGAGTGAGTAACAAAGAACTCTCCGTTGAAAGCTCCCTAGTTACTATGTCTGACTTAAAAATATATACCTGGGGATAAAAAGAATGTATGAAACATTTAAAGTTGCTGATTGAACTTCTGGCGAAAGTTCAATGGACTACTAACAAAGCGTAAGCGGTACGTCACAGTTATGCACTATAACTTCTTCACAAACATATTGCAGAAAAAATTTTTGGCGCTGGCGCTATTGGCGCTTGGCGCCATTACTCTCTGGCGCCATTGGCGCTTGGCGCTGGGGTTCAGAAAAGCGCCATGGCGCTTTTGGCGCTTGGCGCCATTTTGCTCTGGCGCCATTGGCGCTTGGCGCTGGGGTTTGAAAAGCGCCATGGCGCTTTTGGCGCTTGGCAGCAAAAGCCTGGCGCTTTTTCCATCATTAGTCACATAGCAGTTATGAGAAAAGTGATAAAAATATAATTTGGCAAAAATTGGGCATCAATTTTTTACTTCACGGTGATTTTTTGCGGTATACTCCAGTGACTACGCACACTGCACGCGTGGTTCACGTTGGAAGATTGCCAATGATATTTGTCACATGTGTTTTCATCGAGGGTTGAAATCAATGCATTGCTGTTTTAACTAGAGATGGCCAAAAAATGTTTATAACGACCCCGTTTTTTTATAATTACACTAGCGGTCAGAATAGTTGAGACCTTTCACCATAGAGAAATGGGAGGCTGGGGGTCCACCACACTTTTGTTGCTTCCCAGTGACTTATCCCTGGCCCAATTTTGATGCTGTTTGAGTATGTTGGGTGTTCAGGTCGGGACTATGACAAAAAAAACTTGTTTGCTTGAATAATCCTCCAGTCACTAGATAAGGGGGGTCTATAAAAAGGTGCTCAATAAAAAAAAATGTGGCCAATCTGGGTGATTGATTTTGATTTTTTTGAAGCTTAATAACTTGGCCATTTCTGGGCCGATTTGGATCATTCAACAATTACAATGATACATTGGCAGTGATATGGGAGCACATTGACTGGGTATTATACATATCATGGCTTCACTGACAACTTTGACACTGACTCGCATACAACACTGACAAATTTATATGACATTTTGGATCACATTTGATATTTTACTTTACATGATGCAGGGGCCAGTTCCGCAAAATGAGAAGTGAGAAGTGAAATGGCAAAGGCCAAGTAACAGCGCAAAGGCCAAGTGAAATGGCAAGTGAATTGAGAAGGAAATTGGCAAAAGCGAAGGGAAATTACTTTTTTTTCTGTTTTTACTTCGCTTTTGCCAATTCACTTGCCATTTCACTTGGCCTTTGCGCTTTTACTTCACCTTTGCCATTTCACTTCTCACTTCTCATTTTGCGGAACTGGCACCAGGACTACCCCCTGTCCGAAACATAAAAATGCAAACGAATTTACTTACCAGATTTCGCCATCAAATACTTGTAAAGTATGCTGGGCGCTCTGAAACACGCCGCCTGAAACACCAAGAAAAACGGCACCCATTGATAATAGCTAATTTTGCTCGCATCCCTATCGTCCAGTTCCCCGGGAACTCTCCGATCAAACGGAACGATGTAGGTGTCTTGTGCCCAACAATAGTTTTCTGCATACTGAAAAGGGGGGGTTAATTTGAGTGATTCGAGTTGAATTTTGGATAGGTGCCAATGGGCCCACACACACTAATCGACATCGCAAATTCGTGTCAACTGAATGTCAACTAAATAACACGAAAAAAACTTAAGGCATCACACAAGAAAAACAGTGTAAATGGGTGACACGATATAAAATTGACTGTGCTAAATAACATAGGTAATAAACTGAACTTAAGTTGAACTTAGTCGGCACAAATTTTGGTGTCAACTAGTGTGTCTGGGCCCAATTCCGCAAGTGTTCAAGGGACACGCGATGTGACGGTGATAAGAAACGATTAAAATGTCAAGTACCTAAATGACAAAATTGAGATACCATGTGCCTGCCCCAGACCCTGCATCTGTAAAATGTCAAATTCCTGTGAAATGTCAAAAGTTTTGATCAAGGTCCTGTAAAAATGTAAAATGTTATGCAAAGTGTCAAAACTCGTGTGAAATGTCAAAAGTTTTGTTAAAGGTCCTGTCAAATGTAAAATGGAAAGTGTCAAAACTCATGTAAAATGCCCTAGAAAATTGCAAATGTTTGCCATTTTATCGGGCATTTTACATGACTTTTGACACTTTGCATGACATTTTACATTTTACAGGACCTTAACATGAATTTCGACATTTTACATTTGACACTTGACAGGATTTTTTACAGGGTCTGGGAATAGCCCCAATCTGAGCGCAGTTCAGCGGCCGCTGAAAACCCATGCATGTCTCGCGCTTCACAAAACGAAGCGAATAATAAATAGATTGAAGGCTCAATAAAAACAGCACAGCAAAAGTCAAACACACATCTTCCCAAGCCCCGGGAAATTTCGGCGGTGTCATGCACTCAATTGGCTTGCCGCCAAATTGCTTGAAGGACACTAACACTGACAATGCAATTAGTAAATTAGAAGTGACAAAGTAATGCATGCGATCCGTTTGATCATCATCATTTGTGTAGCCCAGTCGTTTTATCGACAGCAAAATGGACTCCATTTTTTAGTGTCAAGGATAGGGAGTTTTTTTTTATTTTAGAAAGCTGCCTGGAAAATGATATAGAAAAACAGGGTTGAAAAACGCGCATGGTTAACATGTTAGAGAAACAAATGTGTAAAATAAGTGTTCAGCTGGGTTTTATATGAACGTGTCTGGGCTGGGTGTATGTACAGAAAAAGTAAACATAATATTGTATAAATTCATCTACATATTTCTACAAAACTATCTTTTTACTACATGTGTGAATACAAACACTATTACTATGTAACACTGACTGAATGGGATTGGATAGAAATAGCTGGCGAAAGCTTTAGAGTTACTAAAAAAATGCAGAAAAAATATCAAGCATGGGATAATGTAAGGCTTTAACAAAAAACTGTATTACCGTTTTTCCTCGAAATACCCCCAGGGGGGTTATTTTTTCAGAGTGACAATTTTGAGAGAGAAACGTGAAAAATGCAACAATAACCACCATTTAAAAGTTTTTACAGCCTTATATAAGGATGTAGATGGTATAAACGATTTTATAACGTAACACAGTAAGTGTTTTGAACGTCTGTTATGCATTTCCCGGACCACAAATACATAGTGCCCATTTTGAGGGGGGTATTCCGAGGGGGGGGGTATTTCGAGGAAATACGGTAAATAGACAGTAAAAATATGTTTAAGTGGATGCAGTGTAGTTAATGTGTGCATAAATGCATTGCAAAACATTCTCCAAGAGTAAAAAATGCTGAATGTGGTATTTATTCTGATATAACTGCATGTTTATCTCAGATAGGAGGACACCCCCAATAGAACGACAAGCTTTGGCTCTTTCTTCACTCATAGACAAATAGAACTGCAGCCTCCAATGGAAAACACAAGCATCGAGACCGGGGTTTTTTAACTGCAGGCAAACTTTTGAGCAATTCAGCACTAGGTATTTTACAATTTTTTGCATGTCAGTGAATATTGTTAGACCATACACAATGCACAAGACACATGTGCGTCAATCAAGCAAGTCAAAATTCCCAGTCTTACTGAGTGCCGTTCTGGTGCCGGTCCCAAGCCTTGTAAAGTGTAAAGTAAAGTGTCAAATGTAAAGTAAAGTGTCAATTAAAAACAAAAGAGGAAAAGATTTTATTACTGAGCTTTACTTTACATTTGACACTTAACTTTACATTTGTCATAACAATTGAGACTTTACTTTACACTTTACTTTACATTTGACACTTTACTTTACACTTTACAAGGCTTGGGAACGCCCCCAGGGCCCCTGAAAAGCCGCGCTTGTCTTGCGCTACACAACTTAATGAATAATGCCGATTTCCTCGAAATATCCCAGGGGGTTTATTTTGTCATAGTGGAAATTTTGAGGGGGTATTTCGAGGGGGGGGGGTTATTTGAAGGGTGTTATTTTTTTACGGAAATTTTCGTGAAATTAGTAGTAAACAATACGGTTTAACATGCCCACAACCGGTAATAAATGTGATGAAATAGGATATATTTGGGCATATTAACGTACATCGCTACTTACACTAGGTAAACCGGTTGACACCCATCTTGGCCGCGCCATTGTGGCCGCGGCCACAACGTCCGCGGCCACAATGGCGCGGCCAACATGGGCTCATACCAGGTAAACCGCGGTGCAAACCGGCAGTAATAAATACATCATGTACATTGCGTAAATGATGTACATCATTCAGAAGAGGGGGGTATTTCGAGGGGGGTAATTTTTCCTCAGCTCGAAAAGACCTGGGGGCATTTCGCGGTGGGTAAATTCAGGCGGGGGTATTTCGAGAAAAAACGGGCAATACATTAAAAACTCAATCAAAGAGCACAGCAAAAGTCGAACACACATCTTCCCAAGCCCCGGGAAATTTCGGCGGCGTCATGCACTCTATTGGCTTGCCGCCAAATTGCTTGAACGATACCAAAATCGACAATGCAATTAGTAAATTAGAAGTGATAAAGTAATGCATGCGATCCGTTTGATCGTCGTCATTTCTGTAGCTCAATCGTTGTAACGACAGCAAAATGGAATCGAGAACCATTTTTTGGGAGTCAGGGAAATATTTATTGGTTTTTAACCGTGTTTAGAAAGCACCCTGGGAGTTGATAGGAGAAAATAGGGCTGAAAAATGCACGCAGTAGTTAACATGTTAGAGAAACGAATGTGTAAAATCAATGTTCAGCTGTTTTTTTATTATGAACGTGTCTGGCATCTAGGTGTACACAAAGATAAGTACTTACATAAAAAAAGTACGAATGTCTGTACATATTTCTACGTATTTATGTCTTTTACTGTGTACAAACTACAAAGTAACACCGACTGTCGAACACCCCACCCCCACAGTCCCTGCAAATACAATCCATAAAAAACACATCAAATTTTCACCAAGAATCAACGCATCTCCAATGCAAATTATGCTTACATTGGATCGAATAGAAAAAGCGGGCGGAAGCTTTGGAGTTACTCATCGAAAAACAACGGACGGTATAAGAATTCCCACAAAAACGCAGAATAAAAGATCAAAAAGGATTATGTTAGGCTTTACTAACAAACTGTAATAAATAGACAGTTAAAAATATATTTAGATGCGTGTAGTTTGCAAAAAAAACCTTCTTTGGGAGTAAAAATGTTGAATATTACGAGAAATGTTTGTGCCGCTAAATATTTACATGCATAAATAAATACCTCGGCATACCACAAGAATTTTCCCAATAAATACAACCAGTATGTAGTTCTGATAAGATCAAACGCAATCAAATAAATAGCAATACAGTTGAAATTAAATATCAAGCAAATGAAAGAGAACACTAAAAAGTGAAGTGGCGTGTCATTTCACAATAACATAATGTACATAAATACTTAAGTAAATATCAAATCAAATACCTAAATACATATTTAGGTGCATAGGTATATGCTTCTATTTAATAATAATTTCACACAGGTAAACTGCAGTGTGTATAGCTGAGTTGTGTCAACAAACCATTCAAAACCATACATAAATAAAATACATAAATAGGTACCCACATATTTACAGTGACACCACTACCAAACCGCTCAGATCTAGAAATGTATGCAAACAATCATAAAAATCTCGCCCGCAAATAAATAGTGCACTTTGTGTTCAATCACTGTCGGTACACAGCGAACGAGAGAGGTGAAAAGTGTCATTTTATTACACATCGCTGAAAATTGCCACTGAAATTGAATGAATCAGAACGAGAAATGATATTAAAATGTTTGTGGATAAAAACACGATAGACATGGAAATTTTCCAATTATAATACCACTGTGCATGTACCCTAGATCCAGTGCCAATTGTAGCACACCACGGTTGTTAATGCGGATTTACTTTTACTCAAAAAGTACGCATACTCGAGTACTGGGTAAATACGCATGCGCATACTTTGAAAAAAGTATTTGTACTCGCCTGTACGCTCACTTTTTGAGATTACTAGAGTACCGTAGAGCAATTTTTGCGAGTACAAAAAGAGTGATTTTCCCATTCGAGACCCCCAATTTTCATTAAGAATACTTATTAATATAAAGGAAACACGTTTTTGTTGTCCAGGGTAAACAGTCATAATGCTTTTTCCAGAAATAAAAGGTGATTTTACTCGCTTTTACGCTTTCCTGAGAAAAAATACTCACATTCACGCTTTCTGGAAAAAAGGTATTTTACTCTAATTTACTTCCGAGTAAAAGTAAATTTGTGGTATTTTGCCCATTCCGTACTCGGGGGTTGAGTAAAAAATACTTTACGCATATGCATACTTTGAAAAAGTTCGGTACTTTTAACAACTCTGAGTGCAGCACACTCATGAAAATCCCATGCAAGGTCACATGCAATGAGTTCCTCCCAAAAATCCAGCCATAGTAATCATTGCACGAAAATAGTTCGGCGGGGGCACTGATACGCACATCTGCCCGTTACGCACATTTGCCCGTTTTTTCACTTACACTTTTTTAAGTGATTTTCAGATATGAGTGAAGTGAAAAACGCGGTGCAATGACATTAGTGAACTTTTTTCACTTCACTCATATCTGAAAATCACTTGAAAATGTGTCAGTGAAAAACAGTTAAAAATGGCTATTTTTCACTGTTTTTTTCACTTGATACATTTTCAAGTGATTTTCAGATATGAGTGAAGTGAAAAAAGTTCACTAATGTCATTGCGCAACTTTTGTTCACTTTACTCATATCTGAAAATGACTTGAAAAAGTGTCAAGTGAAAAAACGGGCAAATGTGCGTAACGGGCAGATGTGCGTATCAGGCCTGCCCAATAGTTCATGCAATGCATGTGATCAATAAAGGTGAAACCATATCATGCAGCAATACATAAAGATTTGGAATGGTTCACTGGTTCTGACAATAAGTACTAAAAGTAAAACGAGCAGATTACAAAAATAGGTGCCTAATTTGACTTGTTTCAGTTTCAAGTCAGGGTTTAAAAATCCTGTGTGATTGTAGATTTAGAAATTGATTTGACAGATGTCATATATCTAGTTTTATTATTCACAGTGCTCTAAAAAGCGCCAACAAAGAACTGGTGGGAGGGTAGAATTAGGCACTTCTAAATTTTATGGCTCATAGATTTTCTCACATGGAAGTGAACACATTCGAATAAGTATACACATAAATACTGAATACCGTATATCGTTGAACAAGTCCGGGGGGAGTTATTTTTTCGTCAGAAGTTTTGAGGGGGAGTTATTCGAGGGGGTATCATTCGAGAGGGCTATTCGAGGGGTGGAGTTTTTCTCCTCAGAATATTTAGTAAAATTCGTGATCAATATGTTGTATTAATCAGCATAAATTTATTCCATAAACCGTCTTTTCCAGAACATAAAAGTTTTTTTGCAAATGTTATGCCTTTTCCCCGTCAGAGAGGAGGAGTTTTCCGGGGGGGGGGGCGTTATTTTTCCTCACCCAACTTACAGGGGGGAGTTATTCGAGGATATACGGTACTTGCATATTCACTTCTGCACGACAGCATGCCTAAATAAATACAATATGTGGACCAAAGACCGAGATATTCTTGTTAGGTCGCAACTGCACTGCGTTATTGTCCCCCGGAAGCATTTATATTTATTTACATGGAGTGTTTTTATTTCAATAAAACCACAATATTCAACAAAAACTGTAATATTTACTGTTGCGAGCTCCTATAGCTACAACTCGGGTGTCAACTTTCTGTTTTCCGAATGCAAATTTTTTCCATTTCTATTTCCGATTTCTGAGCGCCAAATATTTTCCGTTTCCGTTTTTTGGCTCGTTTTCCAGCAAATTTTCTGGGGTTTTTTTCTACCTCATCTCCATATTCTGGCAAAATTGAGGTATCTCCATTTAAATTAAGCCATAAACCAACACCCCACCAAAAATGTCCTGTTACGAGAGTCTTGAGTAAACCTCAAACCGAGAGTTTCTCGTACTCATATTTATTAATTAATACTCTTGCGAAGACAGAGCACAATATGGCAGTGCCTGTAGACATGTATACCCGCTCGACATGTAGGTGAACAATAGCAAAAAAAATAGGTATATAACCATGTGTATATTCCAAAATAGCGATTTTAAAGTGAGAATTGACAAAATTTAAAAAAAATTGACAATTTTGTTTGAAAATTTGCGACAGATCGCTCAAAATTTTGCTCCACGTAAATAGATAGATAGCTGAACGATTCGGGGGGGGGGGGGATCAGGGGAAAGTAGTCCAAAAGTTGCTTCGGGATAGATAGATATCTGGCCGATTTGGTGGGGGGACAGCCTCACAGCTCCCCCCCCCCCCCATTTAAGACCCCTGCAACGGGTCTACATGCCGAGCGGGTTTACATGCCTAGAGGGCCTAGGTACGTCATCAATACTGCATGTGCTGCAAAAATGGTGCACAGCTCCTACACTAAATATAGAACGTAGTGGAACAGTGCACCGTTTAGAGCATAAATAATGCAGAAGACCCCTAATCATTATTTACTTAGCACGGGCGCCAAAATGATTGCAGTGCGGGAGAAACATGTCTATTGATTGACCCCGAACAACTGCACCTGCCGTACAACCAACAAACAGAACATGCACAGAGACAAACAGATAATTGTGAATTAAACTGATTTTATCGGTTTTATTTATATTGCACTGAGATACACTGATAAACTGTGCAAAAAAATTTGGGCGGAATTGATTTTAGATACATGAAAGTAAAGAATATTTGAGATAATATCTTCAATTCTATATTAATGTCATTTTGTATAACATCTCTGTATAGCATAGGTAAGTATTTCTGTTTATGTTATTTTAGTAATTTATCTACTTGCTAAAGTGGTTCACAAATTAAATATTAATGAGCACTGTGTAGGAAGACACTTTGTTGAGAGACAGTCTATAGTTACCTTCAATGCATGCTTACTGCGTGCTTACAAATCGAAGCCAACATCTAAAACCCATCATTAATAGCAGGTGCACGCACAGTGATTGTTTCATTATTACAACACATATTTATGTACTAAGTACCTATGTAACTTGTCAGTACAAAAAAAGGTAGGTATACTCAGCGGACCGCAAAGTATGTGCAGAATCCTACCATAATTAAGTGAATAAAATCTTGTGATAAATTTCGCAATTTATTATTCCATAGTAAAAACAAAACATTAGGCTATTTACATAGGCCCCGGCTGGGGACCGGTCCCCGGCAAAATTTTTTTTTCAAAAGTCAATAATAGGTGTGTATTTGTTGTTTGCATGTTAATTAGGTTAATTAACACCAAATTAGCATGCGCCAAAATTTCTGCAAGACGGTTACACACGCCGATGCATTTTTTTTTGTGGGGGGGGGGGGTGTATCAATTTAGTTCGATTTGTCTCAAATCTGGCATGTGTGTACTCCTTCATATAGTGAGCTCGCATGCCAAATTTTAGCTCGGAGCGGTTAGTGATTAAAATTTTTTTTACACTTTGATTTTCGTTGATCACTGTATTTTTGTATAGTGATCGAAATCCCACCGGGGACCGGTCCCCGGCGGCAATAGGAATGGCCCCGACCAGGGACCACAATTGTTTGTTTACTGAAAAAGAAATGTCTCACCGGGGACGTTTGGCCCCGGTCGGGGCCATTTCTATTGCCGCCGGGGACCGGTCCCCGGTGGGATTTCGTTCAATATACAAAAATACAATGAGCAACAAAAATATAAGCATGAAAAAGTAAGAATCACCAACCGCTGTGAGCTGAAATTTGGCATGCGTACTCACTAAACCAAGGAGTACACGCATGCCAAAATTGAGACATATCGAGAAAAAAATTAACCCCCCCCCCCCAAAGAACATGCATCGACGTGTGTAAGCGTCTTGCAGAAATTTCGTGCATGCAAATTTGGTGATAATTCACCCAATTTACATGCGAACAAACCATACCCACCAATTATTGACCTTTTAAATTTTATATTTTTTGCCGGGGACCGGTCCCCGACCAGGGCCTATGTAAATAGCCAAACATTATGATGAAAAACTGTATAATATGTACCGCATTTCCTCAAAAGATTAACGTAACTTCCACGTCTATTTTTTCAGAAAATATAAATATAAGCATGCAGAAATTACGGTCTTTGTGCACAAAAAAGCAAAAAGAGAAAATGTTGCGAGCATAAAGTCGTCACAAACATTGCAAGCGAACGCCAGTGTCACCTACTACAACTGGGTCACGGGTGCGTGTCCAATGGGGCTCTCTCATGCTCAACATTAAGTTCCAAATGTTAACAATAAAGTGTCAAATTTTCAGCCCCTGCTCGCAACGTATATGCGAAAAATTGGGTGTCTATAAAATTCTACTCGGACAGAACAAAATTTTTTTGGGGAGGGAAATGGACTTGTCGCCTTCTTGCACGCGACAACATTTTTGTTCCCGCCCGCGTTGCGCCTGCCTTATGGGAAATTTATGGACTTGTCGACTTTTAGAAATCGGTGTCCATGATGGACTTATCACATTTCTTGCGTTTTTTCCCATAAAAAAGCGGCGGAAGGTGGACTTGTCGACTTTTAGCCCAAAACTAAGTGGACTTGTCGACTTCTTGAAATTTTTTTTGCATTTTTCCCAAAAATGTCAAATTTGGTACTTTGCCATATGGGCATATGAGGTCAAAAAATTTATGGAAAATTATGGAAAATGTGCGGGAGTAGCCCCAGATGACATTTCCGGGCCTAACTCAAAATTTTCATATTTTGGACTTGTCGACTTGTTTAATTGGACGCCTCATTTACATTTACTCAAAAAGTACATATACTCAAGTACTGAGTAAATACGTTTATGTATACTTTGAAAAAAGTACCTGTACTCGCATTTACTTTTACTTTTTGAAAGTATTCGAGTACAGAAAACGTACTTCAGACAGGCTTTGTTATAGGCTTTTTCAAGGCATAGATGAGAAAAATGGAGAGAAAAAGCAAAAAATCGGAAAAAATTGCCAAAAATAGCTGAAAATAGACAGACAACACATGAACTAGTGAATTTGAAGGTTAAACTGTACGAAAAGATATGAAAATTAGTGATTTTTAGTGAAAATTGGACAAAATTCCAAAAAAATGCTCACTTTTACGTTTGCTGGGGGGAATAGTATTTTACTCATGTTTACTCATGAGTAAAAGTAAAAAAATTACTAAACGTTTTCTGTACTCAGAGGGTGAGTAAAAAATAAATACTTTATGTTTACGTATACTTTGAAAAAAGTTCGGTACTTTTAACAACTCTGGTGTCAGTCAATGAATTAGGTTCCTGGGTTTGAACCAACTGTGACATGAAGCGGCATAGTTATTGTATTTACCAACCCCAAATTGTCACTTCATATATAACAACAAAAATTTTCTACTCAGCAAACTACTCAGTGAGTGCCAGTCCAAAGCTCTGTAAAGTGTTAAGTCAAGTGTCAGATGTCATACGAATTTGTCAATTGTCATGCAAAGTTCACTGATAAAATCTTTTCATTTTGTGTTTTGATTGACATTTTACATGGCATTTTACACTTGACTTTACACGTTACACGACTTGGTATTGCCACAAATTGTCTTTTTACATGAATGACTTATTTATAGAAGCATAAGGAGGTAGTGAAAGTTAGTAAATTAGTTAGTAAAGGTTTATTTAGAACAAGAGGGGTTGCGTAAATACTAAAATGTGTCATATTCAGTGTAAACGTGAATACGTAAATTTTACAACCTTGAAATCGATATAAGTAGGTAACCATGTTTCTAAATCCCTGCACGCATGGAACCGAAAACGAGAATGAAATTCACAGCGGTAGGTCTCTTCTCCGATTTGCATCAAATGGTTCATTGAAATTTATGGGCATCATAGAGAAATCGGTGTGCGAGTGCAATGGTGCTGTTTTTTTGCATGAAATTTTTTCACTGGCACAATGTAGTGTTATTTATATATTGATCTACTCTTAAATATTTGTGCGTGCAAATATGTATAAGTTACAGATGGTCAGACAGTCAACTGAAGTTACGGACGCACCCAGTCAACTGTAAACTATAGTGCCAAATGTCACGCAAAATTTTCAAAATTTTAGTAAAAAACATTGTTAATTGACATTTTATATGACACCTATACTCTTTACATGGTGTAAGACAAGTGGTGGTATTATAAAATGAATACAATAGATCCTCGAATAAACCCATGGAAACTTTTTCAGTCATAATTCTTTGGCAGCGGAGTGCGGAAGACGTTGGTTGCTATTTCTTAAAAATATCGACCGAAATGCATTATTTTTTCAAGGGAATACTGGAATTTTAAATATGATGAATGTAAATACTAGGGTTGGAAAAAAACGTTTTTTTTACAACTCCATGTTTAAAAAAAGAAATTTTTTTTAAATTTTAAACGTTTTTTATTTATAAAAAAAACGTTTTTTTTCAAAGCTCCCATATATGGCAACATATATAGGTATATCAGACAAGTGGCAATACTCTGTGATGTTATATATGACTATATAATGACTGTGGAGCCATGGGATAGCATTATAAGTGGTGATTTGTGCCAAAACTATCCATTTTTTGTCGACATATTCATATATCACCTTATAGTCGAATGTTCATGACTTCAGGTAAAGTTTGGCACTGAATAGTGATCAAACAAGGTTATAAAATGATGTTGTTACTTTGGGAGTGATGTTACACACTGTGGAGGAGGTACATATGGACAGTGGCGTAGCCAAGGGGGGGGGGGCGGGGGGGGCGGCCGCCCCCCCCTTCCCGGGTGAGACGTGAGAAATGTTGTGAAATGTGTTCTGGTGCAACGATTTTGAGGCCATTTTTCAAAAATTTTGCGCGCAAGCGCGCAATAAAGCGTGACACCAAAGGCATTTTCATTTTGCAGGTCGCAACGGCCTCAAGCTCGTTGAAAATGCACTCAAATGTTCATTTTCGCTGTATACATATGTAAAATACATACATATACAACGGTCTGTGGCGCCTATGCCAACGCCAATGGCGCCATGGCGCGGCGCCTACGAATGGCGCCAGCGCCATGGCGCCATTCCCCTACTACATAGGTCAAATTTTAGGGGGGGGGGGCGCCGCCCCCCCGTTCGCGGGGCTCCGTAAACAATCCGCCCCCCCCGCTCAAAAATCCTGGCTACGCCACTGCATATGGAAGCACATTACCTGAATATTATATACTACAGCAACATATGACGGCTTATTTACCCATGGTAGCACATAGAAATGGATGCTTTGATACTAAAAATGCCACAAAACAAATGAAAACAACCACAAATGTCAATTTGTGTGTGAAATTGCGTGATTGCGCGCAAAAATTTGCGAAATACCTAGTGCTTTGTACTAAAATCATGTTGTTATTTTTTAAAGTTTCGGTCATCGTGTTTTTTAAAATAAAAAACGTTTGAAAAAAGCATGGGCCAACCCTAGTAAATACCTACCTAAATCCTCGAATAATCCCCCGGGGGAGTTTTTTCCTCCGAAATTTTTGAGGGGGGACTTATTCGAGGGGGAGTTATTTTTTCATCGGAATATTGAGTAAAAAGCATGATCAATATATCATCTGAATGGGGTTAGGTAGGTTGCATAAACGTGTAAGTCAGAATGGAAATCCCGCAATTCATGCAATGAAATCAATTCTAGTGTGCATCAACTGCAAAATAATGCATATACATACATACCTACGTTTTTTATACGTTGGACTTCTTTCCCACCCAGAAAAGAGGGCGGAGTTATTTTTTCCTCAGTCAGCTTACAGGGGGAGTTTTTCGAGGGGGGGGGGAAGTTTTTCGGGGGTGGACTTATTCGGGGATCTACGGTATTTATGTATCGTTGAACGCGGTGGGACATAAAACAATTAGGTACCTTTCATTGATAATGTAGAGAGGCGACGCCAAGAATTCACACGCGCTTCAACGATATGAGCGTCCACGCTGGCGTTAAAAATAATAACATTGAAGTTAATGAATTGGTGTAAAATAGTTATCTAATGATAACTACACACACCTCGAAAATAAAATGTCACACACAATTTTTTAGTGTAATCAATTGGGGTTGCACACACCCCTCACACACCCCCAAAAAGCAATACACCCCCCAAAACCAACTTGCTGCCAATTAGCAATTCTCTTGTCCACCAAACATTCTATGGGCTTGCCTCCGAAAGTCTTCCAGCTGACGAGAATTGCCAACGCTAGCAAGAGGTTGGATGTGAGCATGTGGTGCGCACTGAGGGGGGGGGGGGTGGTTTTTAGTTGACTGGAGTTTAGATGCGAGTTGTAGTGATGAAAAAGGCACCGGGAAATATGGCACCGCACCGCACCGGCACCGGTGCCATTCCTCAGAAAGGGCACCTGGCACCATGGGCACCGGCAAAAAAATGGCACCGCACCGCACCGGCAGCGGTGCCATTTTGAACAAAAATAGCACCGGCACCACTGGCTGGAGGGGGAGGAGGGGCTTATTATTTCGCCAGAAATTTTTTGAAATCCCGATACAAATTTGTCGTTTGTAACGTACGCAGACGTAGAAAAATACACCAAAAAACACCATGTAATAGAGTCTATACACTTACTGTATATCCTCGAATAAGTCCCCCCCTCGAATAACTTCCCCCTCTCGATTAAGTCCACCCTCTTGTGAGTGTGAGAAAAAAGAACTCCCCCCTCGCATAACTCCCCCACCCACTTTGATGGGTAGAAACATTTCATGACATTTCAAATTTACAAAAAAACGGTCTTTGTATTTAATATGTAAATACATATATGTAATATATCTTGCAGCTAGAGTTCAATAACATTGTTTTCACTGCTTGACTTGTTAATTTTGTATTTCTACTAATTATTTATGTTACCAAATTTACCCCATTGTGCAGTGAATTTATCATATATTTTACTAGAAATACTGATGAAAAAATAACTCCCCCCTCTCGAATAACTTAGATTCACGTGCAAAACAATTGTAGATTCAAGTGCAAAATATCATGTCAATCAAAATAGAAACTTTATTAGTCAACATTCAACACTTCACGCTCACAGGGTGCCGGACTGCCCGGTGCCGTTTGCGGCGGATTTTTTAAGATACGGGGTGCTTCTGCTACCTGGAGAGATATCGCCTGGGGGTCTCAAGCCCTGTAAAGTCAAGTTTCAAATGTCATGCAGTGAAAAGTCAAGTGACACACTAATGTTGCATGAGTGCATGTTACCTGTTGAGCACATATTATTAAGTGACCCATTACCTATCACTTGTTATATACTGCACATGGGTTATTTGTTGGTGCATTGCATTTTCCTATTTAATGTAATCCATGTTAAAGGGCTGTGCAGTAGATTCAGGTGTTTCACTGGTGATATAAAAGCAGCCCTTGTTGTCTGTTCAATCAGTTGTGCACTAGGCCAACTCAATTGTTTAGGCTGTTATTTTAGCATCATATACTGCTGTCTATTTGCGCACCTACGGATTTGCATATGAAGCGGTATTTGGAGTAGAATTACATCACTGTGGTGAAGGTGTAAGATGGGCATAGGAAATGAGGCTCGACTTGACTCATTCATCTCGTCTTCTCGCTTCAGCCTTTCCAACTCTCTAGCAAGCATAGCTACATGGCCAAGCTCATGCTTGTAACACTAGTTTACATTTGTCATGACAATTGACACTTTTCAAGACATTTTACACTTTACAGCCCTTGAGACTATCACCTGGGGGCAGTCCCAAACCCTGTAAAGTAAAGTGTCAGATATCATGTAAAATGTCAACCAAAGCAAAAAAAACATTTTATTATTTTACTGAACTTTGCATGACAATAAATACTTTAATTTACATTTTTCATGACAATTGACACTTTGCATGACATTTGACATTATACTTTACAGTGTCTATACTTTACGGTTAAAGTGTCTGCGATTGGAACCCGGTGCGTTTCCAACACAACAACCAGAATGTCCGGTTGTCCAGAATGAATTGATTGGCCCACCGCACACTGGAAAGTGGCACGGACATTTTTTTGCATGGTAGGAATTCAAAGGCGGAATTAAAAAGGGGTGGAATTAAAAATCGTCCGAACCGACCTAAATTTCAGTAGTTTTTTAGATTTGTCGTAAATAAAATCATCCGAACCGACTTTACAATTCTGCCCGGGCGGAAATTAAAAACGTCCGTCCAAACCGCCCGTGCCACTTTGCAGTGTGCGGTGGGCATACAAGTCCCAGCCAAAAAAAGCGAACCGATCCACTGCGTCGTCATCATGCTCAGCTCGGTTTAAAACGGCGAAACGACTGATAATCGCTTCCAACATGGCGCAGATTTGCGCAAATTAATATTTACAAATACAGTTTAAAATACAGTCGCGGTTCTGAAAAATTGTAACGGGATTGGAAGGGAACAAATTGTTAAGAATCTCTGCGTTGAAACGATAACTGTGAAAATGAGCTTGCTTTCATTAAAATGAGCTGACACCAAACAAACGATAAATTAATTTTAGCAGCTGTACGCAGAACGTGGTCGCTTTACCGTATTTTCTTGAATAACTCCGCTGTATTTTGTCATCAGTAGATTTTTGGAGATTCGCCGAAAGATTTCTAGTCATTTTTAGTGTTAGGTATTTTTTACAAAGGCGTTAATCGTAAAACCACTTTCTCACGAGTGTGGTCATTCTGACATGTTGTGTACTTTAACATGTTGTGGAATCTAACATGCCATCATGGGAATATTACATGTTGTGGAAAGTGACATGCCAAAAGGTGAAAGTAACATGTCAAGCGTGAAAGTAACATGCCACAGCCCAAAGGTGAATGTAACATGCAAAGCGTTAAAGTAACATGTCATTCACATGCGGTCGCAAGTCGTATCTCGTGTGTGTGAAATAATTATCAGTGATTGATCGTTATCACCATGTTTGTCAACAATGTCAAGGTGTGAATTCTATGTGTGTGCACGCGCGCAAATCAAACCCACACCACGTCGATAAATAGCTGTTTACAACACAAATTGTTAACCAATACAATCTGTTGTTTTTAATCATCTTTGTTTTGTTGTGGTAGCATTTACGATGGCTAATTTCAAAATTTTATTTTATTTTCAGAATGTTTATTTAACTCCTAGAAAAATGCCCAATTTTTTCTAGAAAAAGTCTAAAATGCAAAATTTCATGAAATGTCATTTTGGAAAATACAAAGATTTTTTTTGTTATGATGGAAAATTTTTTTGCACAGCTTGCTTTTTTGTTAAAGTTTACTTGTTATTTGCATTTTTTGCTTTGAATTTTACATTGAATGTATTGTGAATGTTTGTTGCTATTTTTTGTATCTTCTTAGTCATGTGTACTAATATATTTACTAACTTGTGTGTGTTGTGCTGTCTAGTGAAAGATATTTTTATATTGATGAATAATATTAACAGGCTATAATTTTAACAGTGTCACTTTAATAAAGCTAAAAACTGTTTGCCAAACTAAAAAGCGAGCCAAGCCAATACTTATGGAATAATTAATGCCAAAACAATATGCACTAAAAATACACAATGCTGTAAAGTTTCACACTATTTGGGGTTACGTTTTCCTGCGTTGTTCAGTGCAGAAACTTTAGCTTTTATACAAACTTTTATTCAAGTTCTTTTCGGTTTATATTTTATTTCTATCAAACAAAGTAATCATTAAATTCAGAAATCAGTAGTCGTAGACTGGGGCCGTTCTTTCGGCAAGAACGGCCTTACATACGGGCTATTTAACCTTCAAAACGCGAGCAAATTGCCTATTATGTCTACTTTAAAGCAAATATCAGGTTTTGCACCTGTCGCATGTCGTTAGAAAACGGGTTGACATAAAGAATTATAAAGATTAATAAAAACATAGATTAAATATTATGAATGTCATTACTTTTATCACCCGTTGTTTACAGCAGGCAAGAAAAGGCAAATATTTCTAAGTGAAATAGGAATTATTCAAGTGAAACAAAAATGCAGGTTACGGTAAATTAGGCGGAACCGCACAAATGCTGATAACTTATAGCTATACTGCAATATCGCTATATTTAGTCTCTCTCAACAATAGCACTGTGCAGAACATGTGTTGAGACTGATGATTAAAAAACAACAGATTGTATCAGTTAACAATTTGTATCCTATTTATTGATGTGGTGTGGGTTTGATTTGCGCACGTGCACACGCATAGAATTCACACCTTGACAAACATGGTGATAATGATCAATCACTGATAATTATTTCACACACACGAGATACGACTTGCGACCGCATGTGCATGACATGTTACTTTCACGCTTTGCATGTTACATTCACCTTTGGGCTGTGGCATGTTACTTTCACGCTTGACATGTTACTTTCACCTTTTGGCATGTCACTTTCCACAACATGTAATATTCCCATGATGGCATGTTAGATTCCACAACATGTTAAAGTACACAACATGTCAAAGTGGATTCACCCCTTTCTCACCGCCATTCGAGAAAAATAAATACACGCTTAACGCGCTGATAAATTCAAATAAATACCTATATTTAAAACACGCTTAAGCGGAAAAAATAACCCTCCAGTGTAATCGTTCAGAAAAATTACTTAATTGGCCTCTGACCCATTACCTAAAACATTTCTCCAGTAAGACAAGTCAATAATTTCAAAAGTCGGTAAATATTCAAGGAAATACGGTATTTTCGGGTGTATACGATGTGAAACACTTGCCGCTGCCCCATTGCTTATAAAAGACAAACTCAACTTGGCGTAGATTCAATATTTTGCAAAAGTCGCGTTAAAAGAAGACAACTGTCATTTCGGAAATTCATAAAAAAATGAAGCGTATTTATTAGGCACCTCTGTTGCTTGAATTTTTTTGTGTGTGTTGATGAATCAAGGTTTTGTTTATCCCATTTCGTAAAGAAATATTTATTATTTTGACATGATAAAGCTAGTATGGACATGACTAACACGTAAATATTTGCATTTGCAAATGGCACTGAACATTGCGGTCACATCCCGTATTACCTCGAAATACCCCCATGGCGGTTTATTATTTCGCCAGCAAAATTTGAGGGGGGTTAATTCGAGGGGGGTTTTATTATTTCGTCAGAATCTTTCGTTAAGGATCGTAGTAAAAAGTAGGCATTTGCATACCCAAAACAGGTCATAAATGTGTCCAAACAGGATATATTTGGACGTGAAAACGTAGATAGCTACACTAACTAGTCTATGTGTAGCTGTAATGCAAATAAGCAGCAATAAATACACCATGTACATTGCATACATGATGTACATCATTCCGGGGGGGGGGTATTTCGAGGGGGCTTTATCATTTCCCCAGCCCATTTTGAGGGGGGTTTATTCGAGGGCGGGGGGGGGGGGGGGTAATTCGAGGTAATACGGTAAAACGCTTAAACCAGAACTATGAAAATGAACACTATACAAAACTGTACAAGCCAGCATCACAACCGAGAGCTTGCATAATGTGCAAATGCGCTTAACAGATCTTGGCCGCACGTCAAACAAGTTATAGCTTTGTAAACACGGATAAACTGCTAGCATAACCACGTGAGCAGTAACCACATTGGGCACACACACGCTAGTTGACATCGTAAATTCGTGTCAACTCAATGTCAACTAAATAATTGAAAGCATCACACTTATCAGAAACAATTTAAATAAAGTGTCAAGATGTTATGCTCAATCAGATAGGAAAGTTGAAATCACATACCGTAATTCACCAAATATAAGTTGACACGAACTCACTTGACATCCAGTCTGTGTGGCGCCATTACTGAACAAAATATGTACATTCTACATACCTGAATGAAAAAAATACTACTTGAGTTCCAAAAGTTCCAAATTTTCAACACCTCTGCATCAAAATCGCAATCCTGGACAGAATGGATTTAGATTTGCGTTCAATCTTCTTTACCAGCTCGCTTATACATATTTTCTGGTTGTTTAAGCATTTGTATCCCAGCATGTTGAGCAAAAATTCCAATTGTTCTACACTGCGCCTGAAAAAGTTCCTTTTTTCTAAAAGTCAAGTCAGGTAAAAGAAACTTTATTTAAAAAAAAGATCAAGTGTTAAAAACAATTACCTGATTGAATTTGACACCAGCCTCCTTTCATTTCGCTTTCGCGTGCTCGCAAACATCTGAGAAGCACTAGTTTGGCTCAAATATAACTGCGACCATAACAGCGCATACTCGCAGACTTTGTGACCCTGCAATTGATGAACATAAATGTCAGACTTGCTGAAAAAATGTTTTTCATCACATGGACGGTAATGTTTTTGAACGTGGAAAACTATAAAAAGGCATGAAAATGGGTGAAAATTTGGCGAACATCGCCCCGGATAGATTTCCGTAGCTGGTCTATTTTTTTGTGGGGGGGGGGATTTCGAGGGCCCACTAATCTCCCATAATGAACCTCTGGATTCAAGCCCTGCAAAAATAACACTACAGTCTACAAGCACACAAAAGCTGACCATAATCCAGCATTTCCTCATGTCTGCTGCATATTCCTGCCAGGCCGCTGGAATGTTCATAATGCTGGCCACTTCTCTGGATTCAATGGAGCGTCTTTCACGCTTGGTTCTGTATGCACCATCTGAAAGTGACATATGGTATATTACCCAGGGGTCTCCTGGGGGGGGGGCTGCCCCCCAAATCGACCAGCTATCTATCTATCCCGAGGCAATTTTTTTGGCTACTACCCCCAAAGACCCCCCCCCAAATCGCTCAGCTATCTATCTATCTGGAGTGGTTTTTGAGAAATGTTGCCCCAATTTTCGCTCAAAATCACTAATTTTCGCACCTCTTTATTGTTTTCACCTTCAAAATCGTGCTTTCCAGCTATATACATGTTATATACCTATTTTGAGCCATTTTATACCTACTTTTGGCTACTTTTAACTGATTATTGGGGATACCTCTTTCTGCCTTCTTAACCTTGAAAAAGCGTATATATTGTGCCCCCGCCAGCCCCCCTGAAGCCCCCCCAGAAAAGTTTTCAGCTATCTATCCCTCCGGAGGAGCGATTTGCTATTTATCCAGCCCCCGCGAGGGCCAAAATCCTGGAGACCCCTGGTATTACCTCCAATTGTCGGCATACCTAGACTTTAATAAAAGGTACCCTATAACTGAAGGTATAGTTTTTGGTCTTTGAAAGTGACAAAAAAAAACTTTTATTGAAGGTGCAGCTTTTGGCGTTTTTGAACGTGACAAAATAAATACCTCCAGTAGAAGAAATACCTCCAATAACGGGCACAGCTGGCTGCGTGCCAAAACCCGTAAAATTGTTTAAAATGTAGAACATTGAAAACTCAAACTAACGCGACACGCAAACGACAGCCTCCCTGTGCTGCACGCAGCGCACGTAAAGTTTGTCGCTCATCAGCTGGCGAGTTGCCGCGTCAACGTCGATCAGCCGCACCCGCTACAAAAAGTACACTTTGATTTAATCAATTTTCACTTTCGGCCCACACACACACTAGTTGACATCGCGAATAAATGTCAACTGAATGTCAACTAAATAACAAATTATTTTTAAAACCTCACACTTGACAGAAACAATGAAAATTAAGTGTCACGATAAAATTAACTATGCCTTGTCACATACGAAAGTTGAAATCACACAATTAACAAACGTTTAGTTGACACGAATTTTATGTCAAATACTGCCTCTAAACCCTATCTCACAACCATTTTGTCAATTCCCAAAACACACAAATCTCGCACATAAATAAACAAAAACCCCGTTCCTCACAAACCTCCATTTGACTCTTGGCATCGCAATTATAATGAGAGGAGCCCCAGTCGCCACCGCAAATGTAGCAAAATTGACCGCCGCACGCACAGGACATGTGGTTGCAGCCGAATGATCTGGGAGAAATAGTGGATTTTGGCTGGATGGGTGGAAATTTTGGCCAGGTGCCAATTATGCAGGTGGATGAGTAAGAAACTATTTTAGGAGTGAGAAGTGAAATGAGAAGCGAACTGAGTAGTGAGAAGGGAAAAGAGAAGTAAAAAATTTAAAACGGTATAAACTTTTTCACTTCTTATCTCACTACTCTCCTCTCATTTCTCATTTTACTCTTCATTATACTTCTCTTCTCACCTTTAAAATGTTTGTTTTCTTTACTTCTCCACTTTTAGAATTAACCCCAAAATTCTCAAAAGTCCCATTTACACATCCAAATTGATAAACCCAAAAATCGACCTTTCCATGAGCGCCTTGCAGTGGGGACATCGACGCACTTGCACAACTCTGTCCATTTGCCAGAAAGAGGCGGCCGCACTGCCGTCGTGAAGGTCGCCTGACGGGATCGATGGAAAATTAAAATTTTAAGTAAAAATACCCTATTTCCATGAAATACCAGGGCCAGGGGGTAGATTATTTCGCCAGCAGATTTTGATTTGACTTGATTTGTTATGGGGATTAATTCGAGGGGGCTTATTCGAGGTGGGGTTTGCTATTTCGTCAGAAATTTTCGTAAAAAAATTATAGAAAAAAGGTTTTTATATACCAGACCGGGGAGTATTTCGAGGGTGTGGTCAACTCAAGGGGGGTAATTCTAGGATACATATGTCACGGTAATCACAAAACAATAAATTGTCATCGTCAGGTATACTTCTTAGCCACTGCCAATAAAATTCATCTCGACGCCACAAAGTTTTTAACCCCACAAAAAGGCGCGCAAAAACATACCATTATTTCTCAACTTCCTCAAGTAAAGCCTGTGCTTTTCACAGCTAATTGGCCAATGGGGCTTCTCCTCGCAATTCAGGCACCATTTTTCACCACAGGGACACGTCACGGGCGTAAAATTGATAATTTTTTCCTCATTTATTGCATCTTGATTCAAAATGAGCACTCGGTTGCAGTTTCTACCGGGACAGTATCTCCACGTTTTTGTGCGCATCACGTGTTTTTCACCGAGCAGCGTCGCGTATCTGGAGAAAGTTGGGAGATAAGTTTTTTGTTGGGAGATAAGTTTTTACGTAATGTTTATTTTTGGAAAATGGGTTTTTCGAGATGTTCTTTCCAACCCGCCCTCAGCACCAACACACATACCGTATTTCCTTGAATTACCCCACTTGAATTGAGCCCCCCCCTCGTACCCCCCGTCTTGAATGACGTTCATCATTTATGCAATGTACATCATGTATTAATTTCTGCCAAAGTGCATACTAGTGTTTGTGCAGATATGTATACCTATACGTATTTGTCTGTACAAATATCCTGTTTTGTGACACATAGGTATTACCAGTTTTGGGTATTTTGGGTATAAGCGTATTTTTGTATTGTGAACCTTCACGAAAATTTCTGACGTTATAAAAAAACCCCTCAAATAAGCGCCCTCGAATTAACCCTCTCAAAATTTGCTTCGAAATAATAAGGCCCTGGGGGTATTTCGAGGAGATACGATAGCTCATTTCGGCATATGTTTACCCACCTGTCACACATCCTTAAAGTGATCAAGCTACACGCCGTATCATAATCCAGTACGGAATCGCAGCCACTTTCCGGACACATCACCGGTACCCGTCTCAAATTGACGCGCTGCCAAAAATGTCGACGCCAACAAGCGCCGCAAAACCAGTGTTGGCACTGTGCCAGCGCCATGGCGTCGGCGCCGTGATGAGAGATTTCTCCAAAGCAAATACTACAGTAATCGTCTGAATTCGTTGAACTGGCTTGAGAATCGCAATCTTGGCTATTGCGAAATAGCGACCCGATTTTGTTGTCAGTTGCGAATGGCAGGGGAAACGTAGAGAATTGGCTGTCGTTGTAGTGCTGAACTGTGGTTAATTGACGCTGCAGCTGCGAGGGGGTGCAGTGACAAGAATAAATGGTGATTAATATACCGTATTTGCGTGAATAATTATTAAACCCTGGGGCATTATTTCTCCTGGGGCATTTATTATTATATTATTGGGGGGGGGGGCATACGGCTATTCGAGGGGGAATTCAAGGGGAGGAAGTATTCTTTCGTCACAATTTTCACGCATGTTTCTAATTACTTATTCGACGAAATATGCTTTATAACCAGAATACATGTAATTTTTGTTCATATTTGACAAAACAAATTGATCATATGCCTTAAGGGGGGATTTCTACTGGGGATTTTTTGTCACTCGTCTCACAGGGGGAATTATTCAAGGGGGATAATTAAGTTCATTATTTTAACAAAGTTTCAAATACACCCTCAACCAACGCGTTTGGCGAGATCATTCTCTCGCATCGCAACAAAATTTGCCTCTTCCTGATCAACGAGACAGAAACTGTCCACAGACAAATTCTTAGGCACCAAGATGGTCTCCTTGTCATTTCTGCACTCGTATGTTGGTTGCTCGCTGCCACTCGCCGTTGCACTGAAAACAGTAACCAATTTATGCATGCACAAAAACATTCATAAATAGGGCCAACACACACTAGTTGACGTCAGAATTAGCGTCAACTACATTTCAGTTAATTATGTGATTTCAACTTACCTTAATATGTGATAGAGCATATTTAATTTTTATATTGTGACACTTGATTTTCATTGTTTCTGTTAAGTGTGATCCTTTTTCGTTGTGCTATTTCGTTGTGTCAATTAGTTGTGCTACTTAGTTGACATTCAGTTGACATTTATTTCCGATGTCGACTAGTGTATGTGGGCCCTAAATAAAAGAAGCAAAGTAAGAAAACGTACAAAAATTCATTTGGCAGCAAGCCAACAGTCCTGGCCAAACTCTGCAGGACCTCGTTCATGTGCAGCGGCCGGTTCATGTTGTCCAACCAAGAGTCGTACAAAGAGAATTGACCCGAACTCGTGTCGGCGTCGGTGTTGAGCCATACACTGCAGGTATTTTGTGGATAGATACAGGTACACTGAATGGACCGCATGCAACACAGATCGTTACCATAGTATGATTAATAACGTAATATAAATATGTAATTTGTCCACTCATTTACACATAGCGAATACGTTGTGTAGTGATGAGAAAAAAGTTTATTTCGGTTATTCTGAGAGGATAAGTATGGACACTGTAGATTTCCATGTAACGTGTGCAGTCATTATACGATAGTACCGTATATACTTGAATAATCCCCCCGGGAATTATCTTTTCATCAGACTTTTTGAGGGGGGGACTATTCGAGAGGAGGAATTATTCAAGGGGGGATTATTATTTCGTCAAAAATTTTAAGAATGTTTCCATTTACTGATTTCATGAAATATGCTTTATTTACTGAATAACATGCAACTTTTGTTCAAATTGGATGCAAAAACATTATCATACGTCTACCGGGGGGATTATTCAAGGGACGATTATTCTTTCCTCACTCGTCTACAAGGAGGAATTATTTGAGGGGAGAATCATTCAGGGCATGGAAATTATACGAGTATATAATATACGGTCAGACTTAGCCGTACATAGTTTTAGGTTTTAGCAAACTATCCGCTTATCAACAGCTATCAAAAAAACAACGCAACACACCTCACAGTAGAATGTTCCTGGTCCTCCTCATAATACCACTCATAATCATCACCAAAAAACTTTTCCAGCAACTTCCCTGAACCACCTCGTATCACCGGGGCCACCTCAAAGTTTGCAAGGCTTCTACACTGTTTGCCGGCGCCACTCTGAATACAGTGTGGTCCAGAATTCAGAGCCAAAATTCTTTGAACGGCTGCACTGATGTCTATGCAAAAACGGCGCGGCACGCAGGAACACTCGAAATACTGCGATATATTTGGTTGACAAATTGTATTTTTGTGGTGCGAAAATCAGAGTTGTTAAAACGTATTTACTCGATAATTACGTTTACTCGATAATTACGTATACTCGAGTACAGCGTAAATACGTTTACGTTTCCTCCCGAATAAAATACCGGTACCCATACCGGTACCAAATACCGGTACCGGTACCGGTACTTACTCGCGTAGTTTTTGAAAGTACGTGGGTATAGAAATCGTAATTGAGAAAAACACTTTAGGATGCATAAAAAGCGAAAACCAACACTCAAACGAATTGAAACGGCTGCAAAAATGGCAGCGGAAATGATAGAAGTTACGGTAGGTAGGGAAAGCGATGACTCTCGCTTTTATGTACTTTTACTCATTTTTACGTTTTCCTTGGTACAAAATCGGAAACAATTCTTGTTTTTACGTTTCCCCTGAGTAAAAATACTGGTATTTACCTACGTTTACTCACCTTTTACTCATTATATTTACTAAAATTTACTGTTACTAAAATATTTTACTTTACGTTTTCTGTACTTAGCGGCGTGTAAAAATAAAATACTTTACGTTCACGTTTACTTTGAATTAAGTTCAGTACTTTTAACAACTCTGGAGAAAATGGGTTTCACCAAAATCGGACCAACCAGATCTTTATATTTGTAAAGAAGTTCTTTCGGTTCAATTTCCTCGTCAAAAACTCTTATGTGCATCACATCGAATGGATTTTCGGCGAATAAATCGGATGCCTTTTGATCCTCGGAAATTCCACTGTCATCCGCTGAGTTTTCACTCACTGCGATGTTTTTGCTGAGCTTTGAAACATTGCACAAAAGCACGTATAAATGGAATTTTTTGAGAAAATAGTGCCAGTTCCGCACCATGTAAAGTGTGAAGTAAAGTGTCATGTAAAATGTCATACAAATTTGAAAACTGTCATGCAAAGTGTCAAAAGTTCACTAATAAAATAGTGTTATTTAAAAATATTGATTTAAATTTTACATGACATTTGACACTTTACTTAACATTTTACAGGGTGCGTGACTGCCCACTGGGGCTGACCTGATCCTTCCTCCACAATGACATAATCATCTGCAGACATGGAAATGCGTGCCACCCATGGCTTATCCAGAACGGACGCACCTCGCCGTGCATTTGCTATCTGCAAAGGGCAAAACGGTTGAAAACACTCATGTCAACACAAATTCAGATTACCGTATATAGGTACTCGAATAATCCACCGGGGAAATTTTTTTCGTCAGACTATTTAAGGCGGCGGAATTATACGAGTATATATACGGTATTGTCAGATTTACGTTTTGAGGGGTCCGTTTCTTGTAGCGCGGAACTTTGCGGTTGACAACAAATTGATCCAGCGACGCCGCAGTTGTCCAGGAGCGCGCTGAGGGATATTCCGCACTTTCGCCTTCGTAATCACAAGAGCATAGTGGCAGCAAAAATCCCGACACAGTTTCATTTGAATCCGGCCCGCATTGGCAATGCCAAATGTCCTCGTTTTCAACGTCATCCAAATTGCGGTCAAAAAATTCCGACGCGGTTAAATCCGAATTTGGTTTACATCGGCAATGCGAAATCTCCGGTTCACATTGGCAAAACCAATTCTTCGGGTCGCGTTGTGAATGCGAAATCTCCTCATTTTCAACTTCGTCAAAATGGTGTTCGAAAAGTTCCGACCGCCCCTCGAAAACAGCCTCTTGTCTCAGTTTGAAACGTTTCGGTTTCGAATTCAGCCGTTTTTTGTCGATTAGAATGTCTTGAACGAAGAAGGTGCGCGTCGAAATGTCATGTTTGTCCAAGCGCTGGCCCCGCTCCTTGACTGCCATGTCTGAAGTTTGTTTTGGATTGACGTGAAATTGTAATAAAAGTGTGCAATTAACTTTTCAGTGAAAGTACCGTATATCGTAAAATAAGTCCCCAGGGGAGTTATTTTCTTGTCACACTTTTGACTGGGGGATTATTCAAGGGTTTTTTATGAGGGGTAATTCAAGGAGAGGAGTTAGATGGTTTAGCCTGTATAGTCAATTGATCAGTAGTGAACATCAGCTGCAAAAATACATTTTTTTAAAGAAAACATTCAGTAAAATCATCTTCTATACTTCTATCCATACAAGTCTTTGTCACCCATTTTTCTGTCAGCTAACAAGGGCGGGGTATTTCCCCTGAGAGGGTACCAAATGGGACTTAATCGAGGTATTAAACACAAATACGAAAACATACACTTTCTATCTGCAGCCACTGCTTTTTTGACATTCAGGCTTGGAGTCCAAATTGTGTGCCCAATCAACAGTTCAGTTTCATCTTTTTTCAAGCTGATATCATCGCAATTAGGATATTTTTGATTTTCAGTGTCACGGCATTTGCTCTTGTTGGTGATAGGCGTTACCCTAAAACGTGAGGGGAGATAAGTACTGGACAGTTCAGAAGATTTTGCATTGTATGGTAAAAGGAGACAACCCCTGGACATCAAACACCCCTGGACATCCACTCATAGCAAATCTACTAGCACTCATAGCACATCTACATGTGCTCAGTGGGCTGTAAACACCCCTGGACATCTGTGCTCATAGCACATTTACATGTGCTCAGTAGGCTGTCTTATCCCCTGGACATCTGTGCTCATAGCACATTTACATGTGCTCAGTAGGCTGTCTAATCCCCTGGACATCTGTGCTCATAGCACATGTACAATGTGCTCAATGGGTTGCAAACATCCCTGGTTTGTCACCTTTTTGGAACTGCACCTTCTGCCATTGTGGACATCACACAAATTTGTCAAACACCATCCAAAATGTCCAAAGTTCAGTAATAAAATTTGACACTTTATCTTACACTTGACCGGGTCCATGACTGTGCACTCCAGCTGACCTGAGCCATCCTCCACAATGATGTAGATGGAAACTAGAGTTCAAACAGGACCGCGGTCCCGGTACATGGTTCGGCAAAAAGTCGGGACTGGGGCGGTCCCGGTCCCGGTCCCGGTCCCGACACCCCAGTCCCGGTCCCGGTCCCGACAATTGAAAAAGGCCAGTCCCGGTACCAGTCCCGGTCCCGACCACCCAGTCCCGGTCCCGGTCCCGGTCCCGGAATTTTTCAGCGGTCCCGATAAGAAAAATTGACCGGACTGGATCCAAATTTTGCCTTTTAAATACTTGTAAAATTAAAAAAAATTCGCGCCAGTCGACGCATTCTCATTCCGTCGCCGATGTTTTGACGTTTTTTTGGTGAGTTCCAAACATTCTCATTCATGTTTGACATCAGAGAAGGCTGAAAAATTTATTTTCCTTCAGAAAGCACTGCGCCAGCTTATGTATCAATACTCACTGTCATAATTTTCGTCCATTATGTCCTTTTTTGTGACTCAATTGAATTTTGTGACTTTTATTATATTTTTGATGACAATTTTGATTGAATGAGGTGTGAAAATCATATGAAACTTCTGAAAATATGCATTCAAATGGTTATCGGTCCCGATAGGGCTCAAAAGGGGGCTGTGGTCCTGGTACCTGGTTCGGCAAATCCTGGTCCTGGTCCGGATGCTCCAGTCCCGGTCCCAGTCCCGACAATTGAAAAATGCCAGTCCCGGTCCCTACCACCTAGTCCCGGTCCCGGTCCCGGTCCCGATAAGAAAAATTTCTGGTCCCGGTCCCGGTCCGAAAAACTGGTCCCGTTTGAACCCTAATGGAAACACCTTCCCGGTCAAGTAAGAAACCAGTTTTTTTATTTCTCTTTGGAAGCTATATCTCGGGCTATGGTGGGGTTATAGAGCTGAAACTTTGTGAATATAAAGTTGTAACATCCCTCTACTCTGCATCAATGGGGGGAGGCATGGCGACCCACCCTGTAGTGAGTCGCCATGCCTCCCCCCATTGATACAGAGTAGAGGGATGTTACAACTATATATTCAAAAATTTTCAGCTCTATAACCCCACCATAGCCCGAGATATAGCTTCTGAAGTGAAATAAAAAAATGGGTGGCTTACTTGACCGGGAAGGTGTTTATATGTGCTATGAGTGCAGATGTCCAGGGGTGTTTGGTGTCCAGAGGTTATTTGCCTTTCACCAGGGGGCAGTCCCAGACCCTGTAAAGTGTAAAGTAAAGTGTCAACTGTAAAGTCAAATGCAAAGTAAAGTGTCAATCACAACAAAAAAGAAAAGATTTTATTACTGAGTTTTGCATGACAATTGACAGTTTACTTTGCATTTGACTTTACATTTGACATTTGACTTTGCATTTGACTTTACATTTGACACTTTACTTTACACTTTACAGGGCTTGGGACTGCCACCTGGCAGTAGTTGAATGCCGCATGAAAAACTACTCTCAATAAAGAAATATTTTTGAAAAGCAAATAAAAAACACCTTCTTCTCTGCCGCTGTCTTTCAGCCTTCAAGTGGTCCATCTTTTTCTCGCCTTTTGTCGGCCATTCGGCACCAATGCTGGGTCTGCGCTCGGGATTCCTAGATGATTCCTGTCTCATTGCAGCTACTCGTCTGGATGCCCATCGACGCAGTGGTTTCGGGTAGCTGGTGGGAAAAAATGAATATTTTTTGGCTGTTTTCTTGGCTGCGACAACTAGTTTCAAACAATAAAAGATATAACTACAAAGGATTCGTGTGTGTAAAGAAAGACACGCACTCTGCACATAAATCACAACTGCACCAGAGTAGATATCTGTCCATATCTCTAAATAAAAATAACAATAAAAACAAAAAACATTTTTGAAGAGTAGATATGCCCATATCTCTAAACAAAAAGTAATAAAAAACAACAACAGTTTTTTTGAAAGCTCTGAGTAAAAATCGGGGCCGGGTCAGTGCACAAGTAAACCCAGTGCCCAAGTAGGGCCGGTGCACAAGTTGTAATACCCGGTGCCCAAGTAAAGTGCCCGTACTTGGGCACCAGGCCGGGCATTTACTTGTGCACCGGGCAGCTATTCACTTGAGCATACATGTGCATTGCTTGGGCACCACTTGTGCATAACTCGAGCAGCACTTGTGTCCTTGCATCAGGCCGGGTTTACTAGCTACCCCCCCCCCCCCCCCGCAGCAGCCCGCACACTCTTGCGAGTAGTGGTCGTAACAAAGTCCCAAATATGCAAGCCAATGTTTGTCAAGTTCCCAACTAATGCACATTTTTCTACCATTTTGTAGAACTAAGCTAGTGTTTAAAATGTTAAAAAACATGTTGAAAAATGTTAACCCTGCAGGCCTTACCTGCAGGCCCAAATTTTTTTCCGGTAAATCAGGTCGTAAATACAATCACTAGTGTACTCGACTAGCAATTGTATTTACAACCCAGAAAAAAGTTCGACTTGACTGGGGTGAGCAAATCCTGGATGCTCAAGGAGTGGCGTAGCCAGGATTTTTGAGCCGGGGGGGGGCGGATTGTATACGGAGCCCGACCAATGGGGGGGGGGGCAACGCCCCACCCCCTAGGGTTCAAACGGGATCCCAATCCCGAAATCTCCAAAAACCAATCCCAATCCCGATCCCGAAAAGTCAATCCCGTTTGAACCCCAGCCCCCCCTCAAATTTTACCCCTATAATTGCTGAATGGAGCTATGGCGCTGGCGCAATTTGTAGGGGCCACACTATGGCGTGATTGGCATTGGCGGTGTCAATGATCACAATATAAGAAAAATTTTGTACCTAAATGCATGAAAATTTGTACCACATTTCATAATTTGAAGCGGTATTTATACTCATGTGACAGACATAACAATAAGAAAGATTGCGAGGTGCGAAATGCGCGCTTGCGTGCAAATTTTTTGTAAACAAACTACAAAATCGGTACAGAAGACTGACATTCTCAGCAACTTTTCTGTATGGCCCGGGAAGGGGGGGGGGGGCGGCCGCCCCACTGCCTCCTGGCTACGCCACTGTGCTCAAGTAAACCCTGCCTGACGCAAGGTGCACAAGTGCTGCCCAAGTAATGCACAAGTGGTGCCGAAGCAATGCACATGTATGCTCAAGAAAAAACCGCCTGGTGCACAAGTAAATTCCCGGCCCGGTGCCCAAGTACGGGCACTTTACTTGGGCACCGGGCCTACTTGGGCACCGGTATTATAACTTGTGCACCAGCCCTACTTGCACACCGGTTTTACTTGTGCACCGGTCTAGCGCCGGTAAAAATACTTCTGAACATTTGATCAATGAATTAAATTCTACTAAAAAATAATCTTTCAAGTCGATTTTTGATTAAAATTGTTGAAGTTTATCAGATGTAAATTAGTGATTAAAAATCAACACTCTTCTTAAGAAAAGCTATTGTAGAAGTCACGCCGATACTTCATAAGCATGTGGAAGCACATTCTGAATTCTGAGTACAATAGCGCCATTTTCAGTATACAACAAACCGCTTTTCCTTCAAACTATCCCCAAACACAATCTTTTCCGCCAATGTATTATCACTCATTTCTGAATGAACATAGCCGCGTGTCGGCTGGCGCTCCCGCTCTACCAGTGTTTTCATCTGAGAGGAAAAAATAGTGATAAATGGTTGGAAAGCCGGAATTAGAGCTCAGCGTCGATTCGACGTGAAATGACGACGTGAAATGACGTCGAATCGACGCTGAGCTCTAATTCCGGCTGAAGGGAACCGCGCCACGCCATTTTTACACAATTATGCTGGCACATGGCACCACGAACAAAGTAATAAGCATAACAGATGGATTCAATATCTGTTTGATGCTGCAATTTCAAACACAGACCTGTGCCATTCTGGTGCCACTTCCATTGGCATACTTATGCACAGCAACTCCATATTCATTAACGCTGTGCACACCTGATGCCAATCCAGTGCGGTGGTAATTACAGTGTACACTGTAAATAGAGGTGCCATATTCCCGGTCCGCGTTCAAGTGAATGTCTTCGGTGACCGCCTGCGTGCATACAGAAATCTGCATTGACAACTTTACATGCTAAAACAGGGATGTCACTGTATATCTTAACTGATTTAAAAAAATTAATTTATCATTCAAAATCAGGTCGAATCAAATTTTTTTTAGTACATTTAGTTATTGCAATAATTTTTAGTAATTCTGGCTATTTTATTTGGCGAGGTATGTCGCAATTTTCTGTGAAAGGGTGGAATTTCACAATGCTACGTCGTCACAATAGGCATGCAGAAACCAGAGTTTGGGTGGCAGTCAGAAAACGAACTCTTTCTGGCACTGATCCAACACCCCCCCCCCCAACGGCATGGCCACACAACCACCCAACAGTTTACATTGTACTCATTTTACTGACAACCCCACCTCACAAGGACTAACATAAACCCCATTGGGCACATCAGCATACTTCTCCACGTGCATCAAATTGTCTAGATGGCGCCATCTATTCTGTTTGTTCACTGAATAAAGTACATTGAAGTGACCCAGTTGTAATTTAGCATCATAAGCTTGCATCAGGGCTCTGTAGTGCGCTGGATGTAACTGAAATTTATGTGGGGATGGGTGATGAAATAACTGGGGTTGGAAAAATAAATTTACTTGATTTCATATTTAAAAAAATTTAAATAATATTTTTAATGGCGCAAAAGTGATCAATACATATAATATTTATAAAGTGCCACATAATGTATTGTGATATCTGTAGACATTGGCTGTGGAGATTGGTACTATAAGTAGACTTATAAGCAGGGATGAAAATATCCACTTCTGGCAACTTTCATTGCTTCAAGGAGAAGTTTTCAGTTTCTGACACTAGCGGTGGAAAAATACCACTAAAATATTTTTACCTAAAAGTTGTTTATAACTGGAATAGCCCCTGACCTGCTCCATAAGCTCCTGGTACCTCTCCCAATTGTAAGCTGCATTCCGCAGGAACCCAGCATCATAATTCTGATTACGCTGCCAATCAGTAAACTCAAACCACTTGCACACAAATGCGCAGTTTCTCTCTCTATTTGTGGCGCTGCTGCACGGGTTTTTGGCGCACTTGTGCAAGTTTCTGGCAAACGGCCAACTTTCAGCTGGATCCAAATCCATTGTAAGTGGTGAAATTGATTATTCGACTTGTGGTTTTGCAATACGGGTGTAGTTTTGATTATTATGGGCTGCAAAAGGCCCCTCCAAAAGTCAAGTCAGATATCTGTTAGAAGTCTGCATAGGGAAAATGGACGATTTCAGTTGGGTATATTGTTTTGTTTAGCCTAGTGAATCAGCGAATACTCAAAACCAAAAAGAAGAGATATAGCACTGGGCAACCTAGGCCACTTTCCCTTTATGTACTTTTGCATGACACGCCCAGACCGGCCTGACACAATATTGCACCATGATGCCGCATGTAATGGTACTATACTCGGCTGACCGTATGCTATGCATTTTTCTGAAGGAAACACTCGTTCATGACGTCATCGTTGAAAAAATGAAAATTGTGTAAAAATTGATTCAGGCACGAAACATGTCGGTTGTGCCCAGCATCGATTTTTTCGTTTAGAATTTTTATTGTTCGAAAGTGCGTAACTACATAAGTATCATGCTCGCGCATTATCGACCAAGACATAAGTAATTTTGGGCGCATACTTTGCGGTCAGCAGAGTATACGTAAAATGCTCGGTTTGGCGCGTCGCCATAGGTACTGCACATGCACGAAAATGCATGAAAGTCATGCTCACGCATTCCCAGAACCATATCTACTGTGAGGGGAAAAACACAGACAACATCCATCAGAACAAGTAAACCATTATGCACAGATGTCGCAATTCGAAAATAAACTCGAAAGCGGTGACTCATAGTTTGGAAAACAAACGCCAGCCGCGTTCAAGTGAGCCCCAGGACAGCTCGTTAAACAAACAAATATTATGCAAGGCAATTTGTGTCCAAAACACTGTCCTAGATAAAGTCCTGGCTGCTGAAATTTTTTCTGTTTTCCACTTTTTTTCCTGTTTCCGTTTTTCCGGCTCATTTTCCATTTTCTGGCTAAATTTTCAGTTTTTCTGCCTTTTTTCCATTTTCCACCTCAATTTCCAGTTTTTCCGGGTAGTTTTCCCATTTTCCGTCTGATTTTCAATTTTTCTGCCTCATTTTACTTTTTTCTGGCTCAACCTTCTGTTTTCTGTTCCAGCCAAACTGGTAAACATTCATGTAGATTGTCAATTATGCCAATTTTTTTGTTTCCAGCAAAATTTCTGCAAATTTTTTCCACTTCCAGCAAACTTTATCCGTTTTCCGGCAAAATTTCAGCAAATTTTTCCATTTCCATGCAAATTCCATTTTTCCATTTCCGTTTTTCCGACCTTTTTTTCTGTTTTCCGGCTGCTGAATTTTTTTCCCGTTTCCGTAAAAACTTTTTTTTTGACACCCTAGTCCTAGATGTCATTTTTAATGCAAATGTTGATAGTGCTGAAACTGTATCAGCTTTGCGGAAATGGCAGTGTTTTGATTTCATGCTGTCAATGTCGCATGGTACACCGAACATCTTGGTTCAGCGCTTGAACGTTTTTGCACGCTGAACTACAAACGCTGAAATCAAAATCTGACAAATTCGAAATTTGCATGCGAGCCGAATTTTTCAGGCTTCAAAGCGCTGTGTTCTTTAGATTTTGATTCCAGCGTTTGTAGTTCAGCGTGCAAAAACGTTCGAACGCTGAACGCAAAATTTCAGTGTGCGGTGCGCGATGTCGCATGGTACACTGCAGTTGTTAAAACGTATTTATGTGTACTCAAAAAGTACGTGTACTCGAGTACTGAGTGAATACGTTTACGTATACTTTGAAAAAAGTACCTGTACTCGTTTTTACGTATACTTTTTGAAAGTACTCGAGTACAGAAAACGTAAATATTTCAGATAGGTTTTGTTATACCGTATTTCCTCGATTTACCCCCAGGTGTTTTTGGGCTGGAGAAAAAATACCCCCCCCCCTCGAAATACCCCCGTCTGGAATTATGTAAATACATGATGTATTTATGCAACGTACGTGATGTATATATTGGTCGCAGTTTGCATCGCAGCCACACATATACTAGTTTGTGTAGCGATGGACATTCATATGTCCAAATATACCCTACTTGTACATGTTGATTACCTGTTTTGGGTGTATAAAAGCGTACTCTTTACCAGGGTTGGCAAAATCTCAGAAAAAAATAAAAATAAAATAAAAATAAAATAGAAAATTAAAGAATAAAATAAAAATAAAATGTAAAATTGAAGAATAAAATAAAAATAAAATACAATTTTAATAAAAATAAAATACAATTTTAGTAAAAGAATTTTACTTAAATCAATCCTGGTCACAAACTAAAATAATAAATAAAAATAAAATAAAAATAAAATGAAAAATTGAAGAATAAAATAAAAATAAAATGGAAAATTGAAGAATAAAATAAAAATAAAATACAATTTTAATAAAAATAAAATACAATTTTAGTAAAAAGAATTTTACTAAAACCAACCCTGCTCTTTACTATGAATGTCGTGAAAATTTCTGATGAAAGAATACCCCCCCCCCCCCTCAAAATAGCCCCCTCAAAATTTCCAATCTGAAAAAATAAACGCCCTGGGGGTATTTCGAGGAAATACGGTAGGCTTAGGGATAAAAAGTGAAAAATAGGGGGAAAAATTCGAAAAATAGCTTAAAATGGCAAATAACACATGAACTAGTGAATTTGAAGGTTAAGATAGTCAAAAAGATATGAAAATTGCTGTTTTTGAGTGAAAATTGGAGCAAAATTCCTCAAAAATACACACTTTTACGTTTCCTGGGCGGAAAAGTATTTTACTCATGTTTACTCATGAGTAAAAGTAAATTTTTTTTTACGTTTTCTGTACTCGGGGTTAGGGTTGGACGATATATTGTATCGAATATCGAACATCGGATATCGACTAATTTTTCATATCGAATATCGAATATCGATATCGAAAATTTTGAAAAAATATCGAATATCGATATTGAATATCGACCATTTTTTTCGATATTTTCGATATTCTATACTCCCTGGGCCTGACTTCAAATAAGCCAGGAATGGCACTATTAGAAGGCAACTTCATAAGCAATTTTAACAAATTTTGCGCGCAAGCGCACACTTTGTTCTCACATGACAGGTATTTTTGTTCCAGCACTTGCGGCAGCATCAAATCTTGTGCAAATGCTCTCTCAGATGTTCACATAAGAGTATATGTATGTTTAATAGCTACTTACACCATGGAAACATCAATGGCACCATGGCATGGCACCTATAAATGGGGCTGGCACCTTTTCCTTACCACATCTGTCACATTTTTAAATCATTTTCTCATTTTGATCATTGTGTGGCATTTAAATTTGTATCATCTACTTTTCAGTAGAGATGATCAGTTGGGTTTGTGATCAAATGGAAATGCAATATGCCAAATGAGATATGCCCTGGTAAACCAAAAGCAAAATATCGAAATATCAAAAATATCGAAATATGGATATTGAATATCGAGCATTTTGTAATATCGAATATCGATATCGAGGGTCTATATCGTATCGATATCGAATATCGAGTTTCAGAAAAAAATATCGAATATCGATATCGAAAAGTCATATCGTCTCAACCCTACTCGGGGTGTTAGTAAAAAATAAATACTTTACATTTACGTATACTTTGAAAAAAGTTCAATACTTTTAACAACTCTGGTACACTGAACATCTTGGTTCAGCGATCGAACGATTTTGATTTCGCGAGTGCCGAATTGCATTTCAAAAATATCTTGATTTTTTCTGCAACAACGGTTGCGGCGCTAGTCATTCAGGGCAGGCATGATAATGCACCTGGGATAGAATTGAGGCGTCCAATTCTAAAAGTCGACAAGTCCAAAATATGAAAATTTCGAGTTAGGCCCGGAAACGTCATCTGGGGCTACTTCTGCACATTTTTCATCATTTTCCATAAATTTTTTGACCTCACATGTCCATATGGCAAAGTGCCAAATTCGACATTTTTGGGGAAAAATGCAAAAATTTTGGGCAAGAAGTCGTCAAGTCCACTTAGTTTTGGGCTAAAAGGCGACAAGTCCATCCTCCGATTCTTTTTTTGATGGGAAAAAAACGCAAGAAATGTGATAAGTCCACTATGGGCACCGATTTCTAAAAGGCGACAAGTGCATAATTTTCCCATAAGGCAGCCCATATTTTCCCATGAACAAAACTGTTCTCGCGTGTAGTGATGGAAAAAGCGCCAGACTTTTGGCGCCAAGCGCCAAAAGCGCCATGGCGCTTTTCTAACCCCCAGCGCCAAGCGCCAATGGCGCCAGAGCTGAGTAGCGCCAAGCGCCAAAAGCGCCATGGCGCTTTTCTGAACCTCAGCGCCAAGCGCCAATGGCGCCAGGGGGTAATGGCGCCAAGCGCCAATAGCGCCAGCGCCAAATTTTTTTCCTGCAATACGTTTGTAGAATAATGAATTCATAACTGTGACGCACCGCTGATGTCGTAGGTAGTGGTCGATTAAACTTCTGCCATTGAAGTTCAATCAACCACTACAATGTTTACATTATTAAAATACCCAGGGATATATTTTTCAAACAAACATTGTGACTGGTGGGCTTTCAATGGGGACTTCTTTGTTCCCCACACAGCTAAAAAGCGCAGTTATTTAAGGGATGTTTATTTTATTCTCATTTGGCTAACAGTTGGAGTTATTCTAGGGAGAGGACGTTTACGTTACATTACAATATTTTTACGTTGCTATACAGAGAAATTTATTGTTAAAATGTATTTACCATATTACCTCGAATTACCCCCATGTGGGTTTATTATAAATTAATTCAAGGGGGATATTTCGAGGAAATACGGTATATGCATATATACATATGCAAACTACTTTATATGTATTTGCTATGGAAATTGGCAGCAAATAATACATCATGTACATTGCATACATGATGTACGTTATTAAAGATGGGAGGTATTTCAAAGGGGGGTTAATTCAAGGGAGGGATAATTCGAGGAAATACCCATATACATTTGTCACTAAATTTTACCTTATCAATATTTAATAAATATTTATGTCCCCTAATACCCTTACCTATATTTATCAATATTTATTCAGTTGTTCTCAAAATTGATCAACTGGATTGCGGATTTTCACTGTATTGTAATAATTTTTATAATCATGGTTGGCGCTTTTTTGGCGCCATTTCAGATGCCAGCGCCAGGCGCCAATAGCGCCACAAGAAAATGGCGCCAAGCGCCAAAAGCGCCATGGCGCTTTCCCAGATCCCGGCGCCAAGCGCCAATGGCGCCAGAGCATTTTAGCGCCAAGCGCCATGGCGCTTTTTGCTTTGGCGCTAGCGCCAGGCGCCAGCGCCATGGCGCTTTTCCATCACTACTCGCGTGCAAGAAGGCGACAAGTCCACTTCCCTCCCAAAAACAGTTTTGCTCTGACCGAATGGAATTTTATGGACACCCCATTTTTCACATATACGTTGAGATTAGGGGCTGAAAATTTGACACTTTATTGTCAACATATGGAACTTTATGAAAAGCATGAGAGAGCCAAATTGGACATGCACCACGGGCCTGGAATTGGCTCGGAAACTTAAAATGCGATTTACTCGAAATCACATTTTGTGGACTTGTCGACTTTTAGAATTAGACGCCTCAATTGAATTAGATCAATGGAGTTTGTGATTCATTGTATTTATTCAGTTTTACGCGAAATCTTGAAATGTCGAAATGACACACAATGGCGCACCGCACACTACAAAGTGTAACGATCGCGTCCGGACGTTTTAATTGGGGCAGGCCTGATACGCACGTCTGCCCGATACGCACATTTGCCCGTTTCTTTCACTTGACACTTTTTCAAGTGATTTTCAGATGTGAGTAAAGTGAAAAAAGTTGCGCAATGACATTGGTGAATCTTTTTTCACTTCACTCATATCCGAAAATCACTTGAAAATGTGTCAAGTGAAAAACAGTGAAAAATGGCTTTTTTCACTTGACACATTTTCAAGGGATTTTCAGATATGAGTGAAGTGAAAAAAGTTCACTTATGTCATTGCGCAATTTTTTTTAACTTCACTCATATCTGAAAATCACTTGAAAAAGTGTCAAGTGAAAAAACGGGCAAATGTGCGTATCGGGCAGATGTGCATATCAGTGCACCCCCGTTTTAATTTACGCCCGGGCAGAATTATAAAGTCAGTTCGGACGATTTTATTTATGACACATCTAAAAAACTACTGAAATTTGGGTAGGTTCGGACGATTTTTAATTCCACCCCTCTTTTTTAATTCCGCCTTTGAATTCCACCCATGCAAAAATCGTCCGAACTTCCCGTTACACTTTGCAGTGTGCGGTGCGCCAAAAAGCATCAAATAGACAAACACATTCGGAATGTATCGTATTTTACAACTAAGTTTAGACAACAACAATCATTGAGGTGAGTAAAACAATGGCTAGAAAAATCACTCCTACAAAAAAATTTGATCAGAGATTTATATCAAAAAAATGATGCTAACAAATAATCAAGATCTCACTAATGACATTAAAGTCTTGATAAAAGTGTATAATTGGTGAAACAAAACAGTTATCAATGCCAAAAATGAACCAGATTTCTATAAAAAAAATTTACAATTGGAATAAATCATGGCACGATTTTAAAATGGAATAGATCAAGTAATTGGCGGAATTCAATGAAAAAATTGTCAAAACTCAGATCAAGGCCGTTCAATTCAGTAAAAATCGCAATTACAACAATTGTGCATAGTATGAGCGCCGCAAAATTGGTTTCAGCATCCGGACAGGTTTTTTTCAAAGAGAGTTTTTGCACGTAATGTGGGAACAAGGAATTAGGGTAAATTTTCTGGGTGAATTTGTGAATTAGGGTAACAGGGATTTAATGGTAAAAAAAGTTAGGTCCACATGCAAATTGCACGAAGGACTTCAAATTAGTTTCCGCACAGCGGGACACAAATTTTCAGTATTACGTAAATATGACAATGGCTCTACACACTGGTTGACAACGACACCAAATGTCAACTGGTCCCGATCCCAATTCAAACTTGCTGGCAAAGCCGACGAATGACATTCAATTGCAAAATTGCTGAATTATTTTTCAAATGAAGCTGTAGTGTTGAAAAAATATTGCGAGATGTGCAGTGCATGAAGTATTTATGTGTATACAATAATGCACTCGTCAACTAGCTTTGAATTGGGATAGGAATCAGTTGACATTTGATTTACAATTAGTGTGTGTAAGGCTATTATCAAGATCATTCACTGAAACCAACAATAAAGCATTAGAAACGCAAACACGTTTATAACGGGAAACAAAATGTGAAAAAATCAGTGAAAACGTTTTCACAAATTGAAAATCCTAAGAAGAAATGTCAAAAGTAGCAAAGAGTGAAAAAGAAACATCTCCACTATACATATGTACATTGTAAATATTTACAGTATACTCGGCGGACCGCATGCTATGCATTTTTCTGAAGGAAACGCTTGTTAATCAAATAAAAATTGTTGCAGCAAAAAAAACGTTTCAAGAAAAACGGTCGTCACTTCCATGCGACTCTGACTATTTCTTTTGAAAATATTTTTCTTAAGTATTAAGAAAGTATTAGGTACATAAGTAGTAGGTACATAGTATCCTGCTTGCGCATTATCGACTAAGACACAAATAATTTTGGGCGCATACTTTGCGGTCCGTCGAGTATAAATATGAATGATATAAATACTGTATGTCATTTACAAATTTAGTGCTGTAGCGCTCGATCAGATCGCAGTCAGATCAAGTGTAGAATCATCAATTTTTCAAATGTCATAGGCACAAAGAAACCGTTTAATCTATGATTCAATTAGTACCACTGCCATCAATAATTAATAGACACGTAACTCAATCAATGATTCTGCAAGCGCTCTGCTGCTTCTACAGCGTCAACAAACTTCTGGCCGTGTGCCAGCGACACTTGGACCAGTGCCAAAGTGTCGTCCAAGGCGGTGTGCCAACGCGGCTCGGGAAACGGCGGGTCAACGTCAATTGTGCCTGTGGAATGGAGTTGGCGAGTTTCAAATTTCTTGCAAGAAAAATCATCGCATTTTTCTTGGGCACCCAAAAGTACAAAATTCAAATCACGAACCAATCACATTCTTCCACATTGTCTTCAATTTGTAGCTGGGCCAGCCAACAGTTAACCACGCGGTCCAGTGGAATAGGGCCCTCTTGGCAACATTCCAATCCGTCATATCAACATGTTTTCTCGTCAAGACGGGATTAGGATGCGGTGTAGTACCATTGGCACTGGTATTTGAATCGCCACCGGGAGAAGCTGGAAAAGTGCAGTCAGTCAAAAGTTTTTGTTTGCCATTAATCAAATTGTTTGAAAAATTGATGATATTTATTCTCTGCAGGTAGGACTGTCGATATTTCGGGCCGTGTGTTTGAAATATTTTGAAAACATTGTAAACCAGCATCAAAATTGTTGTTTGCATTTTTGCCAGAAAATGAAACAGTTTTTTCCCTAAGGTGTACAATAAATATGTCAACACAAACACTCCAGGTGCGAAAGTTTTGAAACTTTGCGAAATTTCTTTAAACTAGCGACACGGAAAATATTTTATAGGAACAAAGGTACCAATGAGAACGTATTCATTTTTGTCAACCTGTGTTTATTCCTGCAAATTCGCTGATAAAGTTCAATAAAAATATGCACTGCTTCACTGCGCCGCACAACACAGCGAAAAAACTTTACCAAGACAAAAACCTTCTCAAAAATGCAAGCGCAAGTCACCGAGACTAGGGTTCAAACGGGACCAGTTTTTCGGACCGGGACCAGCAATTTTTCTTATCGGGACCGGGACCGGGACTAGGTGGTCGGGACCGGGACCGGGACTGGCATTTTTCAATTGTCGGGACCGGGACCGGGACTGGGGCATCCGGACCGGGACCAGGATTTGCCGAACCAGGTACCAGGACCACAGCCCCCTTTTGAGCCCTGTCGGGACCGATAACCATTTGAATGCATATTTTCCGAAGTTTCATACGATTTTGACACTTCATTCAATCAAAATTGTCATCAAAAATATAATAAAAGTCAAAATTCAATTGAGTCACAAAAAAGGACAACATGCACGAAAATTATGACAGTGAGTATTGATACATTAGCTGGCGCAGTGCTTTCTGAGGGAAAATAAATTTTTCAGCCTTCTCTGATGTCGAACATGAATGAGAATGTTTGGAACTCACCAAAAAAACGTCAAAAATTCGTCGACAGAATGAGAATGCGCCGACTGGCGCGAATTTTTTGCGAATTTTACAAGTATTTAAGAGGCAAAATTTGGATCCAGTCCGGTCAATTTTTCTTATCGGGACCGCTGAAAAATTCCGGGACCGGAACCGGGACTGGGTGGTCGGGACCGGGACCGGGACTGGCCTTTTTCAATTGTCGGGACCGGGACCGGGACTAGGGTGTCGGGACCGAGACCGGGACTAGGGTGTCGGGACCGGGACCGGGACCGCCCCAGTCCCGGCTTTTTGCCGAACCATGTACCGGGACTGCGGTCCCGTTTGAACCCTAACCGAGACTCTCACTTTTTATAACTTTCCCACTTGTCAAGCCCCCCCCCCAAACAGTCACAAACACCAGCCTCAAAAAAGCTCAAAACACAAACAATGGACTTTTCCGACGGGCACGCAGTCGTTGAAAAGGCGGCGTTTCACTGAGGGCGGAGCTGGCGAGGTAACATTCTCGTGGAGCGGCGGGGGATCGGCATTGAAACGACCGTGGTCCCTGTGTGTGGGAATAGGGATGGCCAAAAAATATTTTTTAAACCGTTTTTGAACAAACATTTTAAATGAAACGGTTTTTAAAGCTCTCAAATATTGTTATGGGTCAACAAATACAGGTATATCAGACAATTGCCAGTACTTTGTGATGTTAAATATAGCCATATAATGGCTGTGGAGCCATGGGATAGCATTATAATAGGTGATTTCTGTCAAAAAATGTCCATTTTTATGTCGTCTGTTTATGTAAACTGGTGGAACATTTATATGAGAAATCAGGTACCTCATTTTTCATAACAATCTCACAGGAAAACGTGCAGCCCAATATGGCTGCCATTTGCTGTGGGGGTGCCCACAACATTTGCCTACATATATGCCAAGTGGCACCCCATGGCACCCCCCTGTTCTGCTGCTACAGATTGATGAAAATTTTTTGCCAATTTTTTCCCAGAAAATATAAATAAGAATTTTCAAAAAACCACACAAAATATAGCTGTGGTGAAGTGTGCAGCCATTTTTTGGTGTGGTGACAACACAAGTGATGAATACACTTGTGTTGGTGCTTTTTCAAAAAATCAAACGTCCTTGTGGCTTGCCCAAAGCCATCTTTTGACCCACTGGTAATTAGGGGGTATATTTTGACCCCCTGCCCACTCCCCCACACAAAAATTACCCCCAATATACAGACATGTGCCATGGAGCCATGTCAACAATGATTTTAAACTTTGTGATTACCTAAATTGTGGTTGTGATAAAAAAACTGTGATTTTTGATTTTCTGGACATGACCTCTTTATTTGTCTTGCCCACTCACACTAGATACAGGGCACATTGCCCATTGGCCCCTACAGGTTTTATTCAGATAATTAGTGCCCACATTGAATGGGCACAAGTATTTTGTAATTTGCATCACGACACTGCAGGTGCTGGACACGCTGTCATGCAAGTGCCCTCTTTACACAGGGCTGTTTTTATCATTCGCTATAAAAAATACTTAAGTGCAGAAATAGGGCCCAGGAGCAGCCATTTGATCAACAATGCCATCATTGTGTGGGGCTTCTGGGGGTTCTGAGGGGGTAGAAAAGTGAAACATACTTACAATCTACCAATGTTAAAAAAACTTTTTGGTCTCAAATGTCCAGAAAAAAAAGATAATAAAAATATAAATTTCTTCAGGAACAAAAATTTGTATTAATTCTCATTTATAATTTCCAGAAAAAAATGTGGAAAAATTTTTCTTTCTGCAGCAAGGGTGGCCTGAGGGGTGTGCCCCCTAGGGTATATATTGTAAATACTTGGGGGCACCCTCACACAAGATGAGAGCCTAACAGGTTGCATGTGGGATTTGTAAAATACAATAAAGTGATTTTCTCATTTATATTTTCCACCAGTTTATATTGCCCTTTGTTGAATGTTCATGACTCCAAGTCAAGTTTTCCATGGTATAGTGCTTCCTAGAGATGGCCGGAGTTTTTTCAAAAGTTTTTTTAAATACAAAAAACGTTCTTTAAAAAAACTTTACCATCGAAACGTGTTTTTTAAGCTTGGCCAAAATTTTAAGTACTTAGCTCTAGGTATTCCTAAGGTTGGCCGATGTTTTTTTAAACGTTTTATTTAAAAAAACAACGTTTTTGTGAAAAAAAAACACAAGGTCCGAAACGTTTTTTATATAAAACAACAAAATTTTCTGCCGAAATTTTTAGTACTAAGCACTAGGTATTTTGCAAAATTTTTCCGCGCAAGTGTGCAATTTCACACACAAATTGGGCGAATAACCGCTAGGCAACAAACACCGCATGGCAACAGCGCTCATAGCGCAACTGCGTGTGCTCAGTGGGCAACAATCACCGCATGGCAACCGCGACACGCGCGCATGCATACCGCTGCCGCGGGGCGCCCGCCCAGCCGTCTACATTCTGCCGCGCCGCCGCCAAAAGTTTAGGTAGACAAATAGACGCCAGCCATACTGCGGCGCGGGGGGCAGAATATCAGCGCGCCACGTGTGTTTTGCGGGTGCAAAATGCCATGAAATAATTTGCGCTGCGGAGCACTGCTGAATCATAATATAAAATATAGACATTCTGCATCCCATCATCAGCACTGCACCAGAATGTCATGAATTTTCTATTGGTTTTGCACGTTAAATGAGCGCAGTCGCATACCTGAAAATGCTCATGCGCAGACGCGGCTGCACGTTTGATAATGCAAGGCGCTAGTTATGCGGCTGAACCAAAGACATGAGTGTGCAGCTACGGCAAAGATAGGCATGAACGCGGCGGCGTGCTTTTTACAAAAAAACTGAGTGGACTCGGCTGTGCGGCAGGAATGGCGCCAGTCGGACGCGAGCGCATCGGCCGCTCATGCGCTGGCGGCGTCATGGCGCCAGCTTGGTGGGTGCCTACGGTCACTGTGCGTGTGCCGCGGTTGCCATGCGGTGATTGTGGCTTACTGAGTGCACACAGTTGCGCTATGAGCACTGTTGCCATGTGGTGTTTGTTGCCTACAGCTACTGGGTCACAAATTGACATTGGTGGTTGTTTTCATTGGTTTTGTGGCACTTTTAGTATCAAAGCATACATTTCTATGTGCTACCAAGCCGTCATATGTTGCTGTACTATATAATATTGAGGTAATGTGCTTCCATTTACCTCCACAGTGTGTAACATCACTCCCAAAGTAACAACCTCCTTTTATAACCTTGTTTGATCACTATTCCGTGCCAAACTTCACTTGAAGTCACAAACATTCGACTAAGACAATATACGAACGTCAACAAAAAAATGGACATTTTTGACACATATCACAACTTATAATGCTATCCCATGGCTCCACAGCCATATTATGGTCATAGATCACATCACAGAGTATTGTCACTTGTCTGATATACCTATATATTTATGTTGACCCAGAGCGATATCTGGGAGCTTTTTAAAAAACAACGTTTTTTATTAAAAACATTGAAACGTTTTTTTTCCAACCCTAGGTATTTCACACATTTTTTTGCGCGCACGCACACAATTTCACAGGCACATCAAAATTGGTGGTGGTTTTCATTGGTTTTGAGGCATTTTTAGTGCAAAAGCTTTTATTTCTTTGTGATATTGTGTCATAAAAAGCCGTGATATGTTAGTGAAGTATATAATATACTTTCATGTACAGTGTGAAAAATCACTGCCAATGTATAAGCCTTTTATTATAACCTAATTTTAACACTATTCCATGCCCACCTTTACTTGAAGGCACGAACATTCGACAAAGGCCAATATATGCAACAAGTCAATGTAAGACAGATATTTTTGACAGATATCACCACTTATAATGCTATCCCATGGCTCCACAACCATTATGTGGCTATATATAACATCACAAAGTACTGATAACCCATAACCATATCTGGGAGCATTTCAAGAAAAAAACGGTTTAAAAAGAATTTAAAACCCCACTTTTGTGAGGGAGAAAAACGTTGTTGTTTTTTAATCCAGGTCGTTGAAGAAGTGTTTTTTTCCACCCCTTATTTACACATGCTAATTGGGAAATTGCCCTACAGTAAAAATGTCAACCTAAGTGGGTTATCGCACGGCCCATCCTGCACAGTTTTTCCATTCAGCGTCACCACACTCCTGGGACTGGCGCCCTCAGATTTGGGGCAAACATTCGTTACTACCTTCTGTTCCGGTGTGCCTGGAAGCGATCCAGTGTGTTGCCTGTATCAAGTTATTGAAGGCAGGGATTGATTGACTAAAATAAACATTTGAAGCAGGGGTATTCTAGATTTTGACCCTCAGAGGGTTGGATAGATAGCTGAGCGGCCTCCGGCATAGATAGATAAATAGGTGGAAAAAATGGGGGGGTTGGGGCGGTTGGGGGATGTTCAGGGGGGGGGGTGTGGGGTTTCAATATCTAGGTTTTTCAAGGTATATAAGAAAGAAAAGAAAGAAAAATCACTAAAAGTAGGTGAAAAATGGCTATATAAGTGCATATAAACAGGGTGCACGCCAGGTCCGCCACCCAAATTCTGAGTCAGTGCCGGACGCCATATCTCCAGTTGTAGTGGGGGGATTTAATCGAAAAGTTAAGGGCATATACTTGAAACCCACCCACTACTATATACGGGCTGGGGAAGGTCAGCGACCCACCTGAGTGTGGGTCGCCGTATAAATGAATAGTTTTTTTGAAAAAATCGCTGTCCACGCGAGGTCCGCCACCCTTTGTTTTTTTGATATAAAGGGCTGCCAAACTAAAACTGTTGGGGGGAATTGATCGAAATTTTGAGGGGGTGTACACGACACCCCCAATAACTTTTCACGGAAGGTTAAGCCCCCTGGCGACCCCCCTGAGAGTAGACCACTGGAAAATAAAATGATATTTTTGAGAATTCGCTGTCCAGGTTTAGCACTGGACAGCAAAAATAAAAATTACATTAGAATGTCCCTTGGAGGACAATGTATACCACTGTAAAAAGTGTGTATTCAAAAAGCAAATTTTAAAATGAAAATTTGATCTGGTATGAAAGTGTAGTTGACACCCATACACAAGTTCCAGATTAAATTTCGATTTAAGTCAAATCCTTAATACACACTTTTAAAGCTGGTTTACGATGCCTTCTAGGAGATGATTTAAGGTAAAAATTCGCGTAAACAACATTGCCCCAAAAATCAACCATGAAGGAGATTTGATGGGGTCACTGTAATGATGTCATTGATGACATCATTCCAGGAACAAAATTCGCCTTGTGGGACAGCTTTTGTGTTGACCCCCATCAAATCTCCTCTATGGTTGATTTTTGGGGTAATGTTGTTTACGCGAATTTTTACCTTAAATCATCTCCTAGAAGGCATCATAAACCAGCTTTAAAATTGTGTATTAAAGATTTGACTTTAACCAAAATTTAATCTGGAACTTGTGTATGGGTTACACTTTCGAACCAGATCAAATCTTCATTTTAAAATTTGCTTTTTGAATACACACTTTTTACAGTGGTATACATTGTCCTCCAATGGACATTCTAATGTAATTTTTATTTTTTCTGTCCAGTGCCAAACCTGGACAGCGAATTCTCAAAAATATCATATTATTTTCCAACGGTCCACTCTCAGGGGGGTTGCCAGGGGGCTCAACCTTCCGAGAAAAGTAGCGGGGGGTGTCGTGTACACCCCCTCAAAATTTCGATCAATTCCCCCCAACAGTTTTAGTTTGGCAGCCCGTTATATCAAAAAACAACGGGTGGCGGACCTCGCGTGGACAGCGATTTTTTCAAAAAAACTATTCATTTATACGGCGACCCACACTCAGGTGGGTCGCCGACTTTCCCCAGCCCGTGTATAGTAGTGGGTGGGTTTCGAGTATATGCCCTCAAAATTTCGAATAAATCCCCCCACTACAACTGGAGATATGGCGTCCGGCACCGACTCAGAATTTGGGTGGCGGACCTGGCGTGCACCCTGTTTAGTACTACAAATAGGCAGTTAGAGTAATGAACTAGTGTATTTGGAGGTGAAAATCTATAAAAAGGTATGAAAAATAGCGATTTTGAGCGAAAATTGAGCTTTTGTTTCTCAAAAATCTCTCCAGATAGGTAGATAGCTGGCCGATTTGGGGGGGTTAGGAGCCCAAACTTTTGCCTCCGGGATAGATAGATAGCTGAGCGGTTTGGGGGGTAACCCCACCCCCTAGGAGACCCGTGATTTGAAGAATGGTGGAATTGCGATACATGCGTAAAAATAACTCACATGGTTAGAATTGCAGCGCCGTTCATTACATTTGTAGCACTGTGTGGCACAGAATTATTCACAACTTTATCAGCGGCAATTTCACGGGCAAACTCAGCAGCGTAACTGCATAAGTTTTCATACCTTTGAAATAGATAAAAATGACATCAATAAAAGAACCAACCCGTGATCCAGCGACTTGAACAAATTCAACGAGTCAACCGTGAAACGTCCTTGCAGAATGTTTGATAACTGCAAACGATCTATTTCCGATTTGAGCAGACGGAAGTCAAATTTGCTGCCATTGTGAGCGATGAATGTCACCTGAAAGTGTGGGCTACAGATAAAAAAGTAGGGCAAAATGGAATGGGCAAAAAATCTCAAAAGTCATCAAAGTTTTAGCGTGCCCAACTTTTATGAACCACCAAAAAATCCAATAGCAAATGAACGAATACAGACCGGCTGCGGTTGATCCTCGACAAAGTCGCTCAAACGGGGCCAAATTTTACTAAGCGTTTTCTGCCCGCGCAGTAACTCGGTCGTAAGTCCTGCATGTGTCGTAAAAAAAGTTTGTAAAAACTTGTAAAAAATCGTTAAAAAAACATTTTTGTCTGAAAATCTACGACAATAATTGACAATCCAAACAAACCAGAAATTTCGGCGGCTTTTTCGGTAACGTAACACTCTGGATCTACTTGCAGCTGAATAACCTTGGAAATTCTGGGCAAATTTACAATTTGTCGCGGTTCGTGATTTGCGGCGGAAATGTGACGAACGAATTCAGCTTTGGTGATAGCCACCATGGCGATTTCGGTGATGCGCGGGGGCGGCTCTACAAGGGGGTTGGAACATTGCCAAAACTGAGAAAGTCGTGGCCACTGACGCGAAATTGTCAAGGAAATTTGAAAAGTTAGACAAATTCTAATCACCTTGAGTGGCTTTCGTAAATAGTCCAGTTGACTCCAGATCGAGGAAAATAAAGGTCTTGCCAACATCTAGTTCGGCCGCGGCCGCCATGGCGGGAAAATAAATTATTGCACAACTTTTCTTTTTTGTGAAGCATAAACATTTCTGAAGCATAAGTTTTTCGGTTTGATATAAATACGCGAGTAGATTTGCACCTCTGTCCACGTTTCTGTGTGTGAACTTTGCTGGGAACACACGAATCTTAAGCAGAGGTCTGTTTTACACGAAAGTGCTATTTATTTCACTGACGTTTAGCGCGTTTATCCGTGAAACATTTTGTGCAGCAAAATGACTTCGCTAATCAATACGAATGTGTTACCCCTGTGAAATATAAGACATCTTGTTCCTAGGCTTTTTCTGATGAAACCTGATGGATGTCAGTCCTGTAACGATCAAATTTTAGATTCAAGTGACAGCGTACTTTACCTGCCAGTTATCAATTCTTTTGAGATAAACAATCAACCCAAACCGTTTTTCCTTCAATGAATTAAACGTTTCCCGTCTTAAGCGAGGATGTCTTTTGACTCATCCGGTCGGATCGGGGCACGTATGTAAAATTGGCCGACGTCCAAGTTTGCATCTGATACGGTTGGATACAAGTGGATATTGTACAAACGAGAGTAAAAGCCGCATAATTTCCGTCCGAGTCAACGATAAAGGCCGTAGAATGGGATTAAGCGACCGGAAATGGACGCTAATGGCGACCGACAAAGTGGTTGATACATTTTGTGTACTCACGTGTGTATCCAAATACTTTTTTTGGCCCGCTGCCGATTTCAATAAGGGTATCCCCTCCCGGAACTTTATATTTATTGTATTATTTGTAAGATTTAGTGAACAAATTCTAATTTACTCAACATATGAACCGCTCAGAACATATGAACATTTATCAGAGTGCAGGCGAGCTAAAATTTTGAATATGCTACTTTCTCTATCCTAACTTTTTATTCAACCCATTAAAATATGTCACGTCCATCTTTATAAATTGAAAAATTTGACAAAAAACCCAGCCAAGTAATGCGCTTAACGCGCTTTCGCCACCGGCCAATTTTCGCCGCTGTGGGCACTTTTTGCCTCGGATCGTTTTTGGTTATTTGCTTATTGCCTCACAGAGGTTCCAAATTGGGAAATGTAGACACGTGGGACAAACGTGCGCTTGAGGTGAGTCGTTATTTGGATTTTATTTCATTTTTGGCACACTGCCAAAATTACCATTTTTTCAGGAAATCGACGTAGGAACAACGGAAGAACCTCAAACTTTATTGCCAATACCCGCGGAACAAGTGCCAGCATATGCGGAATTATTGCAAACTCCACCAGTCACTTACGAAATCAGAGATTTTGACGCAAACTCTTACTTGTCTAGGGGCCGTTTAAAGCCGGGGGAAGATGCGTACAAGGCGAATAAGTTCAATCAAGAGAAATCTGATGCTACTCCGTTTGATAGAGGGGTGCCTGATAGCAGGGAACATAGGTTTGCGTGGGATGTACTTTTGTATGTTTGATGATTGTTGGAAGTAGCTGGAAGTTGTGTATGAAACAGCGTGTTCTTAAAATCGGGGTGGCATTTTTATTTTTGGGGGTCAGAATTTGTGTGAGTATAGGCCGGAAAGTATGCTAACTATGTTACTTTAGTAAAATTGACCTTTACTATAAAAATGTTGATATCTTTCGCCGTATTCATGTAGCCCTCGTTCAAATCACAAACCCACATTTTTCAAACGCAGATGCCACAAAATCGACTGGCAAGAACGCATTGGCACGTTGCCATTGCCATCGACCTCGATTATAATCACATTCACAAACGAAGCCAGAAGTACACTTTTTCGAACTTTGTACAGTTGTCTGATACGCGCGCCGAAACACTTGGTTCACGAAGTGATTTTGGTGGATGATTTCAGCGATGATTGTGAGTTGGCTGGGGGTCAATTTAAAAATGGTACTGGATTTATGGATCGGACTTGATTTTATGTATTTTTTACGCACTTGATTTTACGCGAAGTTGATTTATGGATTTTTAGCTCTTATGAAAAGGTCTGAAAAATCAGCTGGTCAAATAAAATCTTGAAAAAATAGATAAAAAAAGTAACTTGGTATTTTTAAATTTGCAACTCAATTTGCAACATTGAAAAAGTATAGTCTTATGCTAGTGCTATAATCTACTGATGGATCACCTTTCCAATGAAATCTACCATATCCCATGTGAATAAACGGACATTCATACACAAATTTTCTCATCAGATCACATTGCTCCCACTTTGAGTGAATTTGATATTGAATTTTTGATGTAATTCCTTCATCATTATCCCTTATTCATCAAAATACGGTAGCATTCACTCTACATCTTTCTGTACACCCAGTAACCCCCCCCCCCTACCCCCCTCAGCGAGCACGGGCTCCGACCTGTCCGCCGTGTCCAAGGTGCGTATCTTGCGCAACACCAAGCGCGAAGGCCTGATCCGGTCCAGGGTCAAGGGCGCCGCCCTGGCAACCGGCCAAGTGCTCACCTTCCTCGACTCGCATTGTGAGTGCAATGCTGATTGGCTCCAGCCGTTGTTGGCTAGAGTTGTGCAGGTTTGTGATTGGTTGAGATGGGGGGGGTTGGAAAATAAAATGGATGCATGGGGGACTAGACGAGGTAGGACAGGACGTTGGCTATGATAAGAAACGGCCTCGGAAAAAGCCAGAAACAAAGAAATACTTATATTTTTATAAAAAAAACATACATATTTTTGCTATTTTCCCACATTTTGGACGATTTCTGATTTTAATAAAAGAATTTTGTTGGATTTTTGAAAATTGATTTTTTGAATTCAAGGCGTTTAAATTCGTTTTCCAACCATGGCATCTCTCCAAGTGTAGATCACGAAATTTCACGCGCGTATATTCATTTGTACATTTCGCAGAGTGACCGGCGGGCGGTGGTCAGTCCCGTTATCGACGTGATCAATATGGACACTTTCGATTACGTCGCTGCCAGTGCAGATTTGAGGGGAGGTCGGTTGCTTTCTTGCATTCCTCCATTTAATTTCCGGTGTTGTGCTACATTTGAGGCGTCCAATTCTAAAAGTCGATAAGTCCAAATTTCGAGTTAGGCCCGGAAACGTCATCTGGGGCTACTTCGCACATTTTTCATTTTTTCTCCATACAACAGTTTTGCTCTGACAGAAAGGAAATTATGGACACCCCATTTTTGACATATAAGTTGAGAGCAGGGGCTGAAAATTTGACACTTTATTGTCAACATATGGAACTTAATGGAAAGCATGGGAGAGCCAAATTGGACACGCACCACGGGCCTGGAATTTGGTCTGAAACTTAACATTTTATGGACTTGTCGACTTTTAGAATTAGACGCCTCAATTTTATCACCAGTGGTGGGTGCATTCGTGATTTTGGCCCTCTCGGGGGCTCAAATACGTGGCAGCTCGCTTATCAGGTGTTCGTTTGACAGTTTACAGTGCATTTTACATGTCTTCGACACTGCTTGACATTTGACATTCTTTTTACGTGGAATTTGCCATGGTCTGGCAGTGGCCCTCGATCGTGTTGGAAAATTTTTGTGCTAAATGTTGCCAGGATATTTTTTAAGTCATCTTGTCAAGTCGCGTGTTGTTTGAACAAAGCTTACCGGCGCGGTAGTAATGCTTGCCTGCGTATTAAAAAATAAAAGACTTTGTTCCCATTGCATATGTTTACCATGCGTATACATAGTTACATTCACTGCATAAATATACTCGGCGGACATCACACTTAGTATGGAAAGCTACCATAACCCATCTGAATAATGAACCAAAAATTGTACAATTTTTTTAATCTCATTTCGTTTTTATTAATGGAATAATTAATTAGAAATATATCACAAGATTTTATTCAATAAGTTATGGTAGGATTACGCATATACCTTGCGGAGCGCCGAGTATAGACTGTTCACAAATAAATACACCGGTTCGTAGTATTTACCCGGGAGAAAATTATGTTCACAGCCGTATTTGTAAAGGCTAATTGTGTGGTAATTCCACTGCAATTGTGCGCCTATTTTAAGTACACCGTTCGTTTGAAAGATTTCAAAGTCAAACAATTTATTGCGATTCTCAGCGCTAGACTTTTTGCACGTTCTCTATTTAGTTACCTGGTTATGTTTGTCTTTTTTCACTGCGTTTTACTTTGTTTGTGTGCATTGGAAAAATACCTGTTGAATGGATCAATGTATTTTACGCGTCTTTTAGCTTGGCTGTGGGGATTTTCGACTTTGAAAGTCATTTTAGTGGATTGATTCTAGTGAAAATCAAATAAATCGCTTAGCAGCACATTGTTTGAATTCGTTTTTCGCAGCTATTGAGTTTCTACGCTGCAAAAACCAACGTTGACTTGAATTTATCGTTGAATATTTTTTTTAATGTGAACCGGGAAATGTGGTAATTTTTAATGTTTTTTTAAGGTGTGAATAATGAAATGAGAATATTATGTGTAGAATAATGGGATGTAAAAAATATATAACATCTTCATTAATATGTAATATACAGGGTGCGGCAATTTAGACGCCCCCTCTAGATTTCGATTAACTTGTCACTGGGTAGTCGGATTAACGTTCTCAAGTTATTCATGCAAACGCGTAATTGTCACTACCAACACCTCGTGACGATAGGCATTGAGCAATAAAAACACACAATAACCAGTGCAAAATTTTTTTTATGAAGGAGTGATGTGCACCGACTCACAAAATGCAACAAATGATCACTCAATGTAACCAACACTCTTACGAATAGCCAACTGCAACCGATCTGGGTTTCATCTGCAGCTTTTGTTTTGTCAATGTGTATTGCCACGAGGTGGTAGTAAAGCCACAATTCTTGGTGTTTGCGTAAATAACTTGAGTACGAGTGGAGCTATCGTAGCCATATTTTTATGGATCCTTTCCTGTTTAGTTGTTAATGTTGACCTAAAATTTGACATTAATCCGACCACCCAGTGACAAGTTATTCGAAATCTAGAGGGGCCGTCCAAATTGATGCACCCTGTACTACAACGGAAGAAATGGACATCTGGCAACACGGTTCAGAGAACGATTCAATCGCTCTCACAAATGCATTTGCTTTTCATTTATTATGACAGCAAATTCATTTCGCCAACCAAACACTCAATTAATTATGTTCAGTGCAGCACTGACATAACGCCATGGTTGTTAAAACGTATTTACTTTTACTCGATAAATACGTATACTCGAGTACAGAGTGAATACGTTTACGTTTCCTCCCAAAAAAGTTTCTGTACTCGCATTTATGTATACTTTTTGAAAGTACTCGAGTACAGAAAACGTATTTCACATAGTCATTTATATCAAATTTTGATGGCATAGAAGGGGGAAAGCGCGAGAATATGCTAAAAATGGGGAAAATAGTCGAAAATGAGTATATAAAATCATATTGCAAAAAATGCTTCAAATAGACAAAATGTTATAAAAATGAGTTGTTTTGAGTGAAAATTGGGGTGACATTTCTCAAAAATACTCACGTTTACGTTTTCCAGGGGCAAAAGTACGTTTACTCATGAGTAAACGTAAAAGATTACTTTGCGTTTTCTGTACTCGGGGGGGGGGGGGTGAGTAAAAAATAAATACTTTACATTAACGTATACTTTGAAAAAACTTGTGTACTTTTAACAACTCTGCACAACACATGCCCGTGCATTTGTCAGCTTATCATATCATACATATCTCTAATGCATGAGCACTCAGCACCGGGCTGAGTTGTTTCATTTCCCATGTGGTTTGCTTCCCGTCCCGCGATGCAAGTGGTTTCAATGTCGGGAATTATAGGGGTTCGACTAATTGGTACTTCTGAGCGAATATTGTCGCTACGAGGGGCACCGTGTTGCTTTTTCTGTGAATGGGGAGGGGATTTTGAGATCTGGGAATACTGTATTTCTTGTAATAGAAGAGTGTCGTTATATTTTTTCGTTGGCTTTTATACCTGCTGTTCTATTGGAGGCTGCCATTCTATTTTTCACCAGTTTTTCGCGCATTTTTCATTTGAACGTTTTTAATGAAACCCGAGCAACATTTTTATATCAGAGCATAAATTCAAACAGAACCAGATGTGAAAACAACCCATTAATCATAGTTTTGAACATTTAAGATTTCTTCACCTCTCCACCCATTTTTCATTTTTTTGTTCTTTTGGTGCAAAAAAGTGCAAAATCTGCCCTTATATTGGAGGTGCCCTTCAATCGAAGGTGTGCCGTTCTACTAGAAGAAGTACGGTAATTGCATTGATATGAATTGTGTTACTGAGTTATTTTAATTGCAAATCTTTTGTCGTTCTAGTTGAATGACGGACAGCCCTATCAAAGTTCAAATCTATAAATAATTACGTTCTAATATATACTATTTGTTTATTCGAAAACCGTATATCCTCGGATAAGTCCCCAGCGGGGTTATTTTTTGCGTCAGACTTTTTGACTGGAGATTTATTCGAGGGGAGGAGTTATTTTTTTGCATCATAATGAGTAAAATGCATGGTCAATATATTTTAAATAAATACGAATGTGATAAAATTGATTCCATAAACATGAATTCAGTGTAGAAATTCTGTAAATCAATGCTAGTAAACATCAACCTCAAAAAATACACCCATTTTCAGAAAGCAAACATAAAAACGTCTTTTATACCTTTTTGCCACCCATTGAAGAGGGGTAGTTTTTCGAGCGGGGGGGGTATTTGTTCATCACTCAGCTAACAGGGGGACTTTTTCCATAGGGGGGGGGCTAAATCGAGTATATACGGTAACTGTTTTACAAGCGCTTACAATTTGCATAGCGAGCTGTCACTGCAGTTTAGCAGTGCCATTCATTTAATTTCCTTAAGCCGGCACACTTTTGTCTGCTAGCGTGTTGCCATATTAGCTAAGTTGTGCTAAACTATTCATATTTATACACGTGCTTAAATGGAATTTTGAGTGGGGGAAGGAAACGGGTTGAAATGACTATTTTAGTCAATTTGCGTAAAAAATTGAGGGAAGGTTTTCAGTTGTCGGATTGTGAATTGAAACAAATGTGTCTGTTTGTAAAAAACGTGGACGGCATAAAAAACAGCATTTCCCGCAAAAAACACATTTTACATTTACAGGTTTCGGCTGGAATTTGGTATTCAAATGGGAATTTCTTTCGTCGGACGCGCGGCAGCAACGTATAGCAGACCCTACAGCTCCAATTAGGTTTGCAAGCTTAAATTACGTAAAATGCGGTGTTGTGAATAGTGTGAAATTTTACGGGAAAATTCGGGCGAGAGTAGATAATGATACTAGACGATACCTTTTTTAGCGTCCAAAACGACGTAAAAGGTCGTCTGTTACTTAGATAGTGATATCGTCTTGATTTTACGTCATTTTCAGTCAATTTTACGTTATAAAATTTCGATATAAAAATAGACAATTGACTGAAATCACTACACATATTTCCCCCTTGTCAGACAAGTGAGGAAAAAATAATTCCTCCCCACTAATAATTCCCCCTTTAGGCATAAATAAATGTGCCGTGTATAATTTGAACAAAAATGGCATGTAATGTTGTTAAAAATGTAAGTTTTCACCAATTGAGTTGATAAAAACATGGTCGAAAATTTTGATGGAAAAATAGCCCCCCCCCAAAAAAAAAGTCTGGCGAAAAATTTATTTCCCATGAGAATTTGTCGAGCAGTTATAAGGTAGGTGTCACCTAAAAAAATGTGCCCAAAAATGTTGGTGTAATTTGAATTTCATCCCAGGACGCCAGTGATTGCCGGCGGTTTGTTCGCGATTGACCGGGAATTTTTCGAACACATTGGCAAATATGATACTGAGATGAGCGTGTGGGGCGGGGAGAACATTGGTGGGTTTTTTGCCCATTGTTTTTGTATTTGAATAAAAAAATTAAAATGCCTTTTGGATATGGTTGCTATATTGTTTAAAACATTATGGTTGCTTCCGTACATTTCTCGTATCAGCTCGACTTTTTCATCTATTTTTGGGCGTTCATTGATAGATCGGTAAAAATCCGTATACTCGGCGGACCGCATGCTATGCGATTTTCTGTAGGAAACACTCCACCATGAGCATGACGTTATCATTATTGAATAAAATTCTTTATAAAAAAATCGTTTCAGGCGCAAAACGTAAATTGGCTGTATTCGACTCCGCCCTTTTTTGTGAATGTGCATAGGTACATAAGTTTCCCGCTCGCTCGTTATCCACTAAGACATAAGTTATTTTGGGCGCATACTTTGCGGTCCGCCGAGTCTACTGTATAGACTTTTGATACTTTTGTACGACGATACTTTTCTTAAAATATTTGTCGTTACTTCCAGCTGACAAACTTTTATACCTAATCGAATTAACCCAAAATTATACCCCCCCAAAAAAAAATTCACCCCCCCCCTTCCAGAAATCTCGCTGCGCGTTTGGCAGTGCGGCGGCTCATTGGAAATCATCCCCTGCAGTCGAATAGGACACGTTTTCCGGAAACAACACCCTTATACGTTCCCCGGCGGCAGTGGCTACGTTTTTCAAAAGTGCGCGTTAGATTTGAAAAAAGATTTTTTTAAATAAATGTAAATAGTCTCATTTTGGCAGCTTTGTTCCTTTGGCACCTGGGCCCACCGAATAAAGTGTGTAACGATACGATGAGTGAAGATACGCGTTCAAATTTCAGCTGCAGTTTAAAAAGTTAAAAAAAAACAGTTTTGATGGCGGATTTAAAAACACCATTAGAAACTCTGCACATCCCTGCCACCAGCGCGCTGACTCATTTTATCATTTATCACTGAAAAAAATCATTTTATCATTATTTATAATTTTGAATTAATATTTACATAAACAAATTTTTATCAGGAACACCAGACGTGCGGCAGAAGTGTGGCTGGACGATTACAAGCAGTATTATTTCGATGCAGTCGCATCAGCGAGGTACACACCGCCTGGAGAGTAAGTTTAAAAAAATAATTTTAAGAAATATTGTTTTTCAAATACAGTTTGAGTAGGATCCATTAACTATGTTTTTAGATCAACAAAATCTACTTCTCAGCTGTAGTGCTCAACTAATCAGCTAAAATCGTTGTCTGCACATCTTTCGTGAATGTTGTTGAATTTTCAAATGACATTTTTAACAATTATTATTATCTGCTACCCTGAAACACCAGAAATCCTCCATAAATTTCCAGCCTCACCGCGCGCATGGAAATCCGTCAAAAGCTCAACTGCAAGCCTTTCAGCTGGTTCCTACAAAACGTCTATCCGGAGCTAAAAGTACCCGACACCGTTGGCGCTGGCGCCAACGAAAATTTGGTGCAAAATGGCGCCGCCGTGGCGCCTGGCGCTTCGAGAACCGTGCAAATCAGACAGGGAAACGTGTGTTTGGATATTGTCGCGGCTAAGGGGCCCGCTGAACCCATTGGATTGTATCCGTGCCACGGCACTGGCGGAAATCAGGTGGGGATTTGGGGTATTGGGTATACTCAGCGGACCGCAAAGTATGCGCCCAAAATTACTTATGTCTTAGTTGATAACGCGCGAGCAGGATACTTATGTACGCACTTTTACAAAAAAAATTATAAAAAGAATTAGACCCCGTTTACACGGATTTTTTGTGACGACTCGACAAAAATAAAACGTTCAATAAGTTGAGTAAAAATGTTCCACAAAAAGTGGTCAATTACATCTTACCTAGGCGAATATGCATGTCAAATTGCACAATCGTGCTTGTAGATCATGAGTTCAAGGCGTTTGAAAACTTTTGCAGTTGTCGGACAGTTGTCGGACTGTCTCCGACAGCCAGCGACAATAGCAAACGTTTTTCAAACGTTATAAATCTTGAGCTACAAGCACGGGTCTGCAATTTGGCCTGCATATTCGTTTAGGTAGAAGGTATATTTACTTGACCACTTTTTCTAATGAATATAGAACCTTTTTACTCAACTTATTGAACGTTTTATTGTCGTCGAGTCGTCACAAAAAATCCGTGTAAACGGGGTCTTAGGGAAAAAAGAGTCGCGTACTGGCAGCGAATGTTTTTCCCGGAGCGGTTTTTTCTTTTTTGGAATAATTTTTGTGTTATAAATAATGACGTCATGATGGACGTCATGGTGGTTCCTTCGGAAAAATGCATAGCATGTGGTCCGCCGAGCCGAGTATATTTATCGCCAAAAATTGGATTCGTTTTTTTTTTTAAGAAGTTTCTTGAAAAAACTGAGCTTATTTTGGAGATTTTTTACTAAATTTGCTTTTCCAAAATTACCGTAGGGTGCTTTTGGCCACTACTTACAATCGTCACAATTGTTCTCCCACAAAACAATAACTCCCAACTTTCACCCCCCCCAGCAATGGCAATACAGCAACGCGACCGGTCTTTTAGCGCATATGGACTTATGTGCCAGTGTTGGCAAGTTGCCAGACATGTCTAAAGATATTTTAGTATTGGATAAGTGCGACGCTTCCGCACGCTGGCAGTTTGCCAATGGCAAAATGGTCAAATTACCGGACCCGAGAAAGAGAGACATCAGAACTCTATGTGTGGAGTCTTATGGTAATATGAATTTGGCGCTTGTCAAATGCTACGCTGGTGACAAGAAACAACAGAGATGGACGGTGCAGGATATTGACTTTTAATCGGAATGCATATAGCCCAACGTCATTCATCTTGTGTCAATTTTTCGTCGGGAAAATCTGGTTTCATTTTCGGAAAATGAGTAAAGTGACTGCATTTGGGAAGATAAGTTGTTCAGATATGTGCATATTGGGGTTCAAACGGGACCACGGTCCCGGTGTATGGTTCGGTATATTCTATTACAGCAAAAAATAGAAAAATACCTGGTGCATATGTATAAAAATTGGCACTGTGGGTTTCTTTATATAAAAAACGTATAAAATATCAGGCAATCCCTACCCGCTACCGATAAAAAATGCCAATCCCGGTGCCGTAGAAAAAATTCCGGTCCCGGTCCGAAAAACTGGTCCCGTTTGAACCCTAGTGTCTATCTTGAATAAATACATCTGAATTCTGATGCGTTTTCGTGCTTTAAATGCGGGTCTTCTTGTCATGACTAGATACATTTCAATCGGTAATTGATATTATGGTATCGGTGTAGGTACGGTATCTTACCGGAGTTTCTAAATGTCGGTGGATTGTGAAGGAAACAATTATTGTCATTTCTATTTTTTTTATATTTGGAAGCATCTGTTGTGTTGTAAAAAGTTTCAATTTAGATAGATATTTTTGCGTATTTCATGTCGTCCTTCTTTATAAACTACACCGTTTTGGCGTGGTAAACATTTAATTCGAATCTAAAGGCGGCCCACACACAGTTGACAATGTGTATGTGTCAACTGGTCAGTGTCAACTGAGATTTCGGTTTGTGTCAACTGAGATTTCGGTTTCAAGTGTCGCAGAGCGCTTTCCAAATTCACGTGCACATTTTCCAAAGCAATTTTGTTGCATATTACGGCAAGCGCATTGGAAGATCGCTGTGCGATACGTGAAGCCGAAATCTGAGTTGACACGGGGGAGTTGACATGTGTCAACTATTTTGCGGGCCGCCAAAGCCACAGTGTGGTGCTCCGATGCTTTATGGTTGTTTGGGTGCAATTTTCCCCTCTTTGACATGGCTCTAATTTTCTTTTTCTTTAATTGGGTGTGTGCTTTATTGCTCAGAAACGATTTAATTGAACCAAATTTTTATTTCCCTATTTTTTCTGTCGATTTCGCTTATAGACAGGGTTTTGCGATTCTAAATCTGTGTAAATATATATTTGTTGTTGGAAAATTCGGTGACTATAAAAATTGGTAGTCAGGCTTCTTATGTTCACCAGTGTTCCTTTATACCGGTTTCATATACCGTATTTCTTCGCAATACCCCCCCCCTCGAAATACCCCCTCAAAATGGGCACTATGAATTTGTGGTCCGGGAAATGCATAACACACGTTCAAAACACTTACTGTGTTACGTTAGAACATCGTTTATACCATCTACATTCTTATATAAGGCTGTAAAAACTTATAAATGGTTATTGTTGCATTTTTCACGTTTTTCTCTCAAAATTTTCACTCTGAAAAAATAAACCCCCGGGGGGTTATTCGAGGAAATACGGTATGTTTGCTTGCTGTCTTTGGAATTTCTAAGATGTAAAGTTTATAAATGTTTGTTTACTTTTTCTTGGCTTCGATAAGTTTTTACGTATACTCGGCGGACATCACACTTAGTATGGTAACCTACCGTAACCGATCTGAATAATGAACCAAAATTATGCAGTTTTGTCCTAATAATTTTTCGTATTTTTAACAATGGAACTTTTGATTACGGAATATATCACAACATTTTGTTCATTCAATTATGGTAGGATTTTGCGCGTACTTTGCGGTCCGCCGAGTATACAATAAAAAATACTTTTATCCATTGGATGTGTGGTTGTCGGTAGTTTGATGCAAAAGATTTTTTATGTGTAAAGTGTTTGTTAAGTTTTCTCAGTTTAATGTTTAATTTTAAATTCTTTTGCATTACTGCCAATTTATGGTTATTACTGCCTTTCTTTTGTATACACGGCTCTCTGAAAGAGCATAATGTTGCTCATTACTGTGGGTTAAGGGTACTTTTGTACCCGAATTTCTTAACGGAACAATACTGTTGTCTGCACCATATCATTACGTTCTGGAAGTGTTTTTATATTGGCTGAAGTGTGCCAATTTTTCTTTGTGCATTTCAGTTTTTTCTTTGCATTTCAGTTTTTTTATCTATTTAGGTTGTTGTGAATCATTTTTCTGCTTTTGTCTGCGAAATCTCATTGGATGTTTCAATTGGAATTTGTTTAGGCCTTTGTTGGTGGTGTTTGTTTTTTCTTTTGGGAATGATTGACTTGGCTATGTGCCAATTTGAACAAAACTTTATACAAAATTGATAAGTAGGTGCATTTACTTAATGTGGTGTGGGCCACACATAAAACTCTAAAACCATTGGTAAAGTAAAAGGTGCTGAAAAAGTAAGCTGTGGGAAAAAAAAAGATTCCACCATTTCACTCTTTCACAATATGCTTTTCCCATTCCGATAGCTATCCCTGATTTAATTTCATATTGGGTTTTATGGTTTTTTCTCATAGCTTCTCGAAACACATGGAAATGGCCTGAAAAATGCCACAAATGTAAATTCTTGGACAAAATAAAAAATGCCGTATTTTTGGGATTGTGAATTCCTGTAAATATGTGGTGCGGATACAGCATGAACGGGATTCGAAGGACAAAACGTAAATATCACAAAAAAAGCATGCTGCATTTACGTGAACTTTTTGGAACTATTACTTTACCGATGGGTTTTACTTGACAGTTGATCAGCAGTCACTTGAAATGTACGTTTCAAATAAAGTTTTAGTTGACAATACGTTTGTTTTTGGCCTGCGCCACAACGTTTTGCCACCAAAACTAAATTTGGCGTTTTTTTCACTGAAACTACCGTATTTCCTCGAAATACCTCCCCTTGAATTAACCCCCTTGAAATACCCCCCATCTGGTATGATGTACATCATGAATGCAATGTACATGATGTATTTATTGATGCCAGTTTGCATCGCAGATATTTACACAAATACGCTACTGTGTGTAGAGATGTGCGTCTTTGTGTCCCGATATAGGTAAATATCCTATTCGGTCACCTTTATTACCGGTTTTGGGTATGAAAAGCGTATTCTTTACTATGACTTTCACGAAAATTTCTAACGAAGTTGTAACCCCCCTCGTGTAAGCCCCCCCTCATAATTTCCTTTCTGAAACAAAAAGCCCCTGGGGGTATTTAGAGGAAATACGGTAGCTAAAAACGTATTTTACGTTTCACCTCTGATCAAGTGTCAACTTACCTAGTGCCCACTGGCCATAGCTGCATTTTCGTTTAACTTTTTTACGTGTGTGATCCTGTTAGAAGCCCACTAAATTCGGCAATAAACCTGAAATGAAAATTTGTAAAATTCTGCCGATTGTGACATTTTCCTCTCACGGTTACCACTCCACACTATCTTGCCATGCAAAACATCAGCTCAAAAATCACCATTTTCCGTCATCATTAATTTAGCGATTGTGTTCCAGCCAAAAAATGGCTGGGGTGTTTAGTTTCCTCACTTCGCGGCCTACTTTGATTATTTCCGCTGGCGGCACGCTTGTCTGCGGCTATGTGGTTTTCCGGTTTGATTTTTTTCTCGACTTTTTTAAATTAAGTTGTCTTGTGATCGTGTTGGGGTTGGCGCATACGTTGGATGTGAACTGGTTTCAGTTTGTAGGTCAGGGACAATTTTTTTGCACATGCGGCAATGTTTCCATGAACCCAAGGACGTACGCGGGGGGGGGGGAGGGCGGCGCCCCCCCCCTTCCCTGGCCGGACAATAAAGTTGCCAGGAATGGCACTTTTATATACCGGTTTCATAGGTACATTGCATTTCGACACGATAAAAATATAATAAAAATATAGTCAACGCGGTGTCCAGTTATTTATGTTTAAATACTTACGTTTTCGTAGACGTTGGCGCCATGGCGCGGCGCCTACAGAAGGCGCCAGCGCCATGGCTCTATTTCTCTATAACAGAGGCCAAATTTTCGCCCTCCCCGTTCTCGGGGCCTCGTATACAATCCGCCCCCCCCCCCCGCTAATGTTCAAACGGTATCCCGATCCCGGATCCCGTGAAATTCCGGGATTTAGCAATCCCGATCCCGAAACTTTTCGAATCCCGATCCCGAGAAACTCCAAAGTCCGGGATCCCGATCCAGGAAAAATTAGTGGAAATTATCAAAAGTGAAAAAAGGACGTTTTTGCATGCAAAAATGTGAACGCAAACCCCCAGCGTTCATTGTATGCCACGTTTCTGGCATCCAACAGTGTTTTTATCGCTGTGCGATACGTGAAGCCGAAATCTGAGTTGACACGGGGGAGTTGACATGTGTCAACTAGTTTGCGGGCCGCCAAAGCCACAGTGTGGTGCTCCGATGCTTTATGGTTGTTTGGGTGCAATTTTCCCCTCTTTGACATGGCTCTAATTTTCTTTTTCTTTAATTGGGTGTGTGCTTTATTGCTCAGAAACGATTTAATTGAACCAAATTTTTATTTCCCTATTTTTTCTGTCGATTTCGCTTATAGACAGGGTTTTGCGATTCTAAATCTGTGTAAATATATATTTGTTGTTGGAAAATTCGGTGACTATAAAAATTGGTAGTCAGGCTTCTTATGTTCACCAGTGTTCCTTTATACCGGTTTCATATACCGTATTTCTTCGCAATACCCCCCCCCCTCGAAATACCCCCTCAAAATGGGCACTATGAATTTGTGGTCCGGGAAATGCATAACACACGTTCAAAACACTTACTGTGTTACGTTAGAACATCGTTTAGTTTACGTTTAGTTTCCTCACTTCGCGGCCTACTTTGATTATTTCCGCTGGCGGCACGCTTGTCTGCGGCTATGTGGTTTTCCGGTTTGATTTTTTTCTCGACTTTTTTAAATTAAGTTGTCTTGTGATCGTGTTGGGGTTGGCGCATACGTTGGATGTGAACTGGTTTCAGTTTGTAGGTCAGGGACAATTTTTTTGCACATGCGGCAATGTTTCCATGAACCCAAGGACGTACGCGGGGGGGGGGGGAGGGCGGCGCCCCCCCCCTTCCCTGGCCGGACAATAAAGTTGCCAGGAATGGCACTTTTATATACCGGTTTCATAGGTACATTGCATTTCGACACGATAAAAATATAATAAAAATATAGTCAACGCGGTGTCCAGTTATTTATGTTTAAATACTTACGTTTTCGTAGACGTTGGCGCCATGGCGCGGCGCCTACAGAAGGCGCCAGCGCCATGGCTCTATTTCTCTATAACAGAGGCCAAATTTTCGCCCTCCCCGTTCTCGGGGCCTCGTATACAATCCGCCCCCCCCCCCGCTAATGTTCAAACGGTATCCCGATCCCGGATCCCGTGAAATTCCGGGATTTAGCAATCCCGATCCCGAAACTTTTCGAATCCCGATCCCGAGAAACTCCAAAGTCCGGGATCCCGATCCAGGAAAAATTAGTGGAAATTATCAAAAGTGAAAAAAGGACGTTTTTGCATGCAAAAATGTGAACGCAAACCCCCAGCGTTCATTGTATGCCACGTTTCTGGCATCCAACAGTGTTTTTAGACCTTTATGAACAACTGTGGATGCCAAAACATTGGCCAAAATCTCTATCCCAAGATCCCAATCCCGATCCCGAAAAAATGCCAATCCCGATCCCGATCCCGTGACCCCAATCCCGGCCAATCCCGATCCCGAAATCTCAAAAAACCAATCCCGATCCCGATCCCGAAAAGTCAATCCCGTTTGAACCCTACCCCCCGCTCAAAAATCCTGCGTACGTCCCTGCATAAACCCATCAACTAAAATCACTAAAACTAAAAACACCTACCACGGAAAAGCTCTCTGTGTAATAAATCACCATAATGTGAACCCCCCCCCCCCGCCATTTCCAGGTCATACCACACTGGCGGGGAGAGATACGAACTACCATCGAACAGTTTGAAAGGCAAGGTTTTCGTTGTCACCGGGCCAACTAGTGGAATTGGGCTGGCCACTGTGGAACAACTTGCTAAAGCTGGTTTGATTGTGGATGGGTTTTGAAAATTCTGGGGAGTTGACATTGTTTTTGACGCTACACACGCTGAATGTCAACTGAATTCGTGTCAACTGAATTTTAGTGAATTATGTAATTTTTACTTTCCTATGTGATAGTTCATCTTACATCATAGTCAGGGACGTATCCAGGATTTTTGAGCGGGGGGAGGCTTAGGGTTGGAAAAAAAACGTTTTTTTTTAACTCGATGTTTTTAAAAAAACAACGTTTTTTTAAATAAAAAACGTTTTTTTTTAAAGCTCCCAGATATGACCTTGTGTCAACATATATAGGTATATCAGACAGTGGCAATACTCTGTGATGTTATATATGACCATATAATGTCTGTGGAGCCATGGGATAGCATTATAAGTGGTGATTTGTGTCAAAAATATCCATTTTTCGTCAACATATCGTTCGTATATCGCCTTATAGTCGAATGTTCGTGACTTCAGGTAAAGTTTGGCATGGAATAGTGATGAAACAAGGTTTTAAAAGGAGGTTGTTACTTTGGGAGTGATTTTACACACTGGAGGTACATGGAAGCACATTACCTCAATATTATATACTAAAGCAACATATCACGGCTTATTAACCCATGGTAGCACATAGAAATGGATACTTTGATACTAAAAATGCCACAAAACCAATGAAAACAACCGCCAATGTCAATTTGTGTGTGCAATTGCGCGCTTGCGCGCAATAATTTTGCAAAATACCTAGTGCTTAGTACTAAAAATTTCGGCCGATGTTTTTTTAATAAAAAAAAACATTTCGGACGTCATGTTTTTTTTTAAAAAAAACGTTTTTTTTTAAATAAAAAACGTTTTAAAAAAACATCGGCCAACCCTAGGGAGGCTGCTTGTTTACGGAGCCCGGCGAGGGGGGGGGGGCTCAGCCCCCCCCTAAAATTTTAGCTACATAGTGGCGGAATGGCGCCATTAGTAGGCGCCACGCCATGGCGCCATTGGCGTTTGCGTCAGCGCCATGGAACGCTGTATATGTATGTAAATACACATACAAAACAGCAAAAAGCACAACATTTGTAATGATTTGCGGCCACATGGAGCAAATCTGATGATAATACCTTATATCTGGTGAAGAATGCGCGCTTGCGCGCAAAAATTTTTACGCTGACGTTGAAAAAGTCGCATTTTCTGGTCACTTTCTGGTCTCGCCCCGGGAGGGGGGGGGCTGCAGCCCCCCCCGCCCCCCTGGATACGGCCCTGATCATAGTTTATTTTACAGCATAGTTATTTTCATACATCATGACAGTTAATTTTCATTGTTTCTGTTCGTTGACATCGAGTTGACACAAATTTGCGATGTCAACTAGCGTGTGTGCGCACTTTACGGGTTATCTATATGACTTTGGGTTTAAACGTATTTTTTTCACGTGGAAATCATCATAGATTCATCATTTTACAGTGACATAAATAAAACTTTTTCACTTTTTCAGGCGCCGCAGTTTATATGGCGTCGCGAGACACAAAACAATGCGTACACGAACGCCGCTCCATAGTGAACAGCTACAGAAATAAGTCTTTGTACTGCAGACCGTGTGATCTGGCCAGTTTTGATAGCGTGAGACAATTTGCTGCTAGGTTACACGTTGGTAAGTGTGTTTTTCTCTCAGACGTGGTACATCTCACTGGGGGGTTACCCCCCCCCCCCCCAAACGCTCCAGCTATCTATCTATCCCCGGGGCCAGTCAGCTATTAATCCGGGGCAAATTTTTTGGCTACTATCCTGCGACCCCCCTTGAAAAAAATCGACCAGCCATCTACCCCTGTTTACTTCGGCCCGTACCTTAACGAAATTTTTTAAAATGTTTTGTCACGCACCCCACTTTACAGCGAATTTCATCCCATACAAAGGTTAGCCAAAAGAGTTGTCTAAAAGGCCATTGGGCCATCCCCATTGTAAGGCCATGTGGGCTGTGTAAATGGCCCACACATTTTTTTAATACAAAAATGCAGTGTTCACCTTGCTCCATACGCGTTTGTTTATATACTTATATTCTGTCTTTCAAGCCCGGAAATCGCCCACCGAATTTGAGGAGATGAATGTAGAAAGTTTTTTTAAATTTCACCATTAGAATTCTCGTGTGTCAGATGCTGAACTTGAAGCAGAGTAGGTTTTAAAAAAATGCCTCAGGATTTCTCGTTCAGACGGAAGCATTTTCAGTGGGAACATATGTAGCATGAGCAGATAAAAAGATCACAATCACAGCTGATCATGATCTGCAGTACAAAACAATACAAATTTTAATGTAGATGAGCCGTTGAAATTCCGTTTGGCACTTTGCCAGGACTTTTTCTGTCTTTCAGTCTGATTTCCAGCCTCGAAAGACAGAATCTATGTAAATATATAAACAAACGCGTATGGAGCAAGGTGATCACTGCATTTTGTATAAAAAAATGTGTGGACCATTTACACAGCCCACATGGCATTACAATGGGGGATGGCCCAATGGCCTTTTAAACAACTCTTTTAGCTAACTTTTGTATGGGATGAAATTCGCTGTAAAGTCAAGTGGGGGTCGTGACAAAACATTTAAATTTTTTTTTGTGAAGGTACGGACCGAGGTAAACAGGGGTTTATCTATCTATCTGGAGCAATTCTTGAAGAATTCCGACTCCCTGAAAATCGCCAATATTCATACACTATTATAGTTGTTCACCTTTAAAATCATTATCGTGATTTGTCAGACTTCAAAATCGTTATCGTTCATGTGAATTATTCCTATTTTCAACTATTTTTGGCTACACGAATATGTGCGTGTATACCTATTTTTAGTCATTTTTCATGTATTTTTAGCGATTTTTCTCCCTTTTTCTTTTCTACTCTGAAAAAGTCCCCCCCCCCCGCAGCGCAGCACCCGATCGACTGCCTGATCCTGAACGCGGCCGTGATGCGCACCAAGCAGCGCGAGCTCAGCGCCGCCGGCATCGAGCGACAACTGGTGCCAGTCCCGGAGCCTGTAAAATGCCCTGTAAAATGTCAAATGTCACGCAAAGTGTCAAAAGTCATGTAAAATGCCATGCAAAATGGCAAACGAGTTGCCATTTTGCAGGGCATTTTACATGACTTTTGACACTTTGCATGACATTTGACATTTTACAGGGCTTTTTTTACAGGATCTGGGACTGCCCCCTGGCCGTGAACCACGTGGGTCACTTTTTATTGACCAATTTGTTGGTGGACAAATTGCTGCGGCAGGATAGGGAGGCGAGAATTGTGGTTGTAGATTGTCCTGATACGGCTGAGTTGTGAGTTTTGTTTAAATGGTTTAGTGGAGATGTGTGTTTGAGCGAGTGTTGAAAATTTCGGTTGCGATTATTTCCGCCTTGACCGCTGGTTTAAAAAATAAGAATTTGTCGCGTTTGAGAAAATGTGAAACGCCAAATGACCGTAATCTAATAAGAATCTAACCGTACTCTAAATCTATAAAGAAATCGGCAAATTTTACGCGAATATACCGTATTTCCTCGAAATACCCCCGGGGGTGATTGTTCCATAGTGGTCCCGAGAGGGGGGGGGGGTTATTGTTTCGCCAGAATTTTTTTCAAATCCTAGTACAAAATCGTCGTTTGTGATGTACACTGGGGTAGAAAAATGCATCAATAACTGACATGTATAGACTCCTGTAGACTTATAGTAGTACGTAGATGGTATAAACACTGTTCTAACGTGATTACGACATTGTATTGTATTGTATTGTGATACATGGATTGCCTTTCGGCTGAGACTGTACCATGTGGCTGTCTCTCCTACCTACCATTTTCCACGTCTACTGTACATATTTTATTTTTTGAAATGGTAGTACAGAATCGTTGTTTGTGATGTGCGCTGGGGTAGAAAAATGCATCAATAACTGACATGTATACTAATATTAGTACGTAGATGGTATAAACACTGCTCTCACGTGATTCCGACATTGTTTTAACGTGTGTTCTGCACTACGCAGAACACAAACTGCAGTATTTGTCATGTACGTTCTCTTTACACTCAATCTGGGGGGGGGTATTTCGAGGGGGGTGTGATTGTTTCATAGTGCTCTCGAGAGGGGGGGGGGGGGTCAAACGAGGGGGGTATTTCGAGGAAATACGGTAGTGAAATTGCGGGTATAACAGCGAACACTTGCCTATAAACACAACAATTCTTCATACCTACTGAATAATCCTTTCTGGTGTATAAATTTGGCGTAAACGTTGGAGATATTTTTCAACTTTACTCCGCGTACCGCACGCTATGCATTTTTCTGAAGGAAACTCTCCAATGGGCCCACACACGCTAATTGACATCGACACCAAATGTCAACTGGTGCCGTTCCCGATACAAAGCTTGCTGACGAGCCGACGAACGACGTTCAAACGCGAGCTTTGAATTGGGAACGGAACCAGTTGACATTTGGTGTCGATGTCAACTAGCGTGTGTGGGGCCATTAAGACGTCATCGTTAATGAAGTCAAAATTGTTCAAAAAGGAATAAAATCGGTCAAATAAATGGGAAATGTATTTTTTTTGCGTTTTGATAAATATTGAACTGAGTAAAATAAAACGTAAGAACGTTTCAGGAGAAAAAAATCGTCCCTTGTATATTTAACTTTTGTTAAAAATATTTTTTTCCTGAAACCACATGCACAAGTATCCCGCTCATCTACCTAGGGTTGGAAAAAAAACGTTTTTTTTAACTCGATGTTTTTTTTTAAAAAAACAACGTTTTTTTTAAATAAAAAACTTTTTTTAAAAGCTCCCAGATATGACCTTGTGTCAACATATATAGGTATATCAGACAGTGGCAATGCTCTGTGATGTTATGTATGACCATATAATGTCTGTGGAGCCATGGGATAGCATTATAAGTGGTGATTTGTGTCAAAAATATCCATTTTTCGTTGACATATCGTTCGTATATCGCCTTATAGTCGAATGTTCGTGACTTCAGGTAAAGTTTGGCACGGAATAGTGATCAAACAAGGTTATAAAAGGAGGTTGTTACTTTGGGAGTGAAGTTACACACTGTGGAGGTACATGGAAGCACATTACCTCAATATTATATATTACAGCAACATATGTCGGCTTATTCACCCATGGTAGCACATAGAAATGAATACTTTGATACTAAAAATGCCACAAAACCAATGAAAACAACCACCAATGTCAATTTGTGTGTGAAATTGCGCGCTTGCGCGCAAAAATTTTGCAAAATACCTAGTACTTAGTACAAAAAATTTCAGCTGATGTTTTATAAAAAAAACGTTAAAAAAAACATCGGCCAACCCTACATCTACCAAGACATAAGTACAGTCGTCCCCGGGTTAACGGTTCCCCCGGTTATAGGGTTCCCCGGGTTAATGGGTGCAATTTTGAAAATCGGGGACACGTGGGTACAAAATTCCCCGGATTGAAGGGTTCCCCGCATTCCCGGGTTATCGGGTGGGATTTGGGAATTTTTTGGCATTTTCATATATAAAATTCCTTCAGTTATCGGGTATTCAAGTGTAATAAAAACAGTATAAATGTAAACTGTGCTGTTCATGGAGTATAATCTCACGCAGAACATCATAAATGCACATTTTACATGTTGCACAATTACTGCATTTAAAAAGCATCATATGTATTCTCATATTAGTGATGTGAATGCTTGAAACGCCATGCGCCAGCACTGCGACACTTCTATAGTGCATCCCCCAGTTATCGGGTTCCCCGGATTATAGGGTGAGATTTAAAAAATTTTACTTCACCCGATAACCCGGGGATGACTGTACTTTAAAACGCATGCTTTACGGTCCCCCAACTAAACAACACTCATAATTTCCCCAAGGGGCGACCTGGACTTGTCCGACTGGAACATGGACGCGAGCTACGAGCCCGACAAGGCGTACTACAGGTCGAAGTTGGCCAACGTCATGTTTGCGAAGGAACTGGCTAACAGGTGCAAAGGTGCGTCTTCGGAAAATGGCGTTTGGGTGGACTTTTTGTGGATTTTTTGGTTAAAATATGAGCTGCGAATTGAGAGTCTAACTAACTCCAAAAACCCTGATTCATGAGCTATCCTTTTTGGACAGTCGTTTGATTGCTGGAAAAGAGAACCCACAATCAACTCTGCACTGTTCGCCCACACTGGACATCGATAGATATAGCTCGTGCGCTCTGAGCGAGTGTATGTGTATGTACTGTATGTGGGCGTGGCCGGTGATGGAAAAGCGCCATGGCGCTGGCGCCTGGCGCTAGTGCCAAAGGAAAAAGCGCCATGGCGCTTTTGGCGCTTGGCGCTATTTTACTGTGGCGCCATTGGCGCTTGGCGCCACACCCACAAAAAGCGCCATGGCGATTTTGGCGTTTGGCGCTATTTTTGCCTGGCGCCAGGAACCTGGGGAAGGCGCCTTGCGAAGAAAATGCCTGGCGCTGGCGCTTGGCGCCATTTTGCTCTGGCGCCATTGGCGCTTGGCGCTGGGGTTCGAAAAAGCGCCATGGCGCTTGGCGCCAAAGTGCTGGCGCTTTTTCCATCACTAGGCATGGCCAGCGTGTGCGCAGTGTGTAAGTGTTGCACTTCACCCACAGCAGTGGCGGTTTGAAGCTGTTTGTGTGATTTAAGGTCACCTTATTTCAAATGAGTTGATGAAATGAGAAAATTGCGCCTCATCGAGTTTGTTATTTATTTTTTAAGCAATAGTACAGCGAATATACAGAACTTGCATTTATTAGCAGACAAATTTGTTCACATGGCTTCATTTGCCAAAATGTCAAAATAGGGTTGTCAAAATGTCAAAGATAGTTCATCAAAGATAGGATACAGAGGGATATGTGTCCCACGATTTTGTAAAGTTACTAAATATTGTTATACTGTAGGTATTTATAAAAATTAGTATAAATAGATAGTATAAACGACACAAAATAAATTCAGACGATGCGCACTGATGACAACCAGATACCAATCCCGATTTCCCAAAATCTCTTTTCCCATCCCGATTACAAAAGCAAGTCACAGGATGCCTCTATGGTTCAAGCGGGGTTGACTTTTCGGGATCGGGATCACGATTGGTATTTTGAATTTTCCCGATCGGGATTGTTGTCACGGAATCGGGATTGGGGTAATGGGATCTGGATTTTTTTTTCTCAACATTTTTTGATGTCAGTGAAGTGGCATAAGGCACAATGAATGCTTCCGTCCACATTTTTCAGTGCAAAAAGTACTTTTTCATATTTTGCTCTAAATTTTCCGTAATGGGTTGAGGACATTTTTTGGGGATCGTGATTTGAAAATTGTCGGGACCGAGACCGGCATCGGGATTGGGATTTTTAGATTTCAGTAGTAGCTCGGGATCGGGGTCAGAGATCGGGGCCACTGATAACGGAAATTATCGGGTTTCCGTTTGATTCCTACCTACATGTCACATTAAATATTCACTTTGTTGACGTCAACTTTGTTGACGTGTGTGCTTTTAGTTGACACACGCAGTTGACAACAGCATTCAATTTTCCATGTGTCAACTACTATGATTACTGCCATCATCTTTTCTCGACGCTTTGGGCACATTATAAACGCCACTTTTATTCCAACTAGGTGTCAGAAACTTCCTCACGTGCAAATCTTTCAGTTTTATATTTTCTCTGGTGAATCCTTTCTGTGATTTCAACTCGCCGCCGGCATAATTCTTTCGTCCATTTGACCGTGGCAATATCATGGACCTGACGCAAGGCCTGTAAAAAATATACCGTATTTCCTCGAAATACCCCCGGGGGGTTTATTGTTTCAGAGTGAGAATTTTGAGGGGGGGTTAAACGAGGGGGGGGGGGGGTATTTCGAGGGGGGGGGGTTATTATTTCGTCAGAAATTTTTTGAAATCCCAGTACTAAAATGTCGTCTGAAACGTACGCAGACGACGAAAAATGCAACAAAAATCGCCATTTATAAGACTCTAAAGACATTTATAAGTGTGTAGATGTACAAACACTGTTCTCACATAACAGAGTCATCGTTTTTTACGTGTGTTCTGCGTTGCCCGGATGACAAACCGCAGCCTTTGTCATTTACGTTCTCTATACACTGAATTTGGGGGGGGGTGTATTTCGAGGGGGGGGGGTTTATAAGTTCATAGTGTCCATTTTGAGGGGGGGTATTTCGAGGGGGGGGGGTATTTCGAGGAAATACGGTACGTAGATATACAGTGTATGGTTTGTAGGGTTGGAAAAAAACAACGTTTTTAACGCCATGTTTTTTATTTAAACGTTATTTTTCAAACCGTTTTTTTAAAGCTCCCAGATATGGCTTTGTGTAAACATATATATGTAAACACCTTCCCGGACAAGTTCACCACCCATTTTTTTATTTCATTTTGAATGCAATATCTCCGTCCATGGAGGTGTTATAAAGCTGAAACTTTGTATATATAAAGTTGTAAGACCCCTCTACTCCCCAACAACGGGGGAGGTGCGGCGACTCACTACAGGGTGGGTCGCCCTATATGCAACATTTTTTTTGCCGTTTTTGGTGTCCCAAACAAGTTCACCACCCACTTGATTGGCTACACTATGAGAGCCATATCTCCAGCTGTGATGGCGGTATAAAGCTGAAATTTGGGGGATGTCTTGCCAAGAACCCCCCTCACGATACACCAGTGGGGCGGCTGCCAATGACCCACTAAAGCATGGGTCACTGCATATAAAGTTAACCATTTTCTTTAAACAGCCCTTAAAGTGTCCCAAAACAAGTTCATCACCCAACTGCATTAAAAAAATGTTGCAACAACATACCTAATATAAAAATGAATCGGGTTGGAACACTATTTCAGCCAAAAAATTTTTTTTTCAGTAGGGCACCCACCCTTTCCCATCAACAGCCGACTGAAAATTTCACTTCAAACCAATTTTTTGTATCACACTTGAAAAGTTGGTTTACAAAGTTCACTGGGGGAGGGTCTAAGGTTCAAAGTTATGTAAACAACATAACCTCTAAAATGCTTCCATAAGGAAATTTACTTGGGGTGAATTCTATGATGTCAAAATGATGTCATTTCAGGAAGAAAATTTGACAAAATTTTCACTTTTTCATTCACCCCAAATAAATTTCCTTATGGAAGCATTTTTGAGGTTTTGTTGTTTACATAACTTTGAACCTTAGACCCTCCCCTAGTGAACTTTGTAAACCAACTTTTCAAGTGTGATACAAAAGATGGTGAAAAGTGAAATTTTCAATCTGCTGTTTATGGGACAGGGTGGGTCCTCTACTGAAAAAATTTTAATGAGCAGAACTAGGGTTCATATCTGATTCAATTTTATATCAGGTATGTTCTCACAACATTTTTTATAATGCAGTTTGGTGGCAAACTTGTTTGGGACACTTGGGTTGTTCTTAAAAAAATTATCAAATTTATATGCAGTGACCCATGCTTTAGTGGGTCGTCGGCAGCCGCCCCACTGGTGTATTGTGAGGGTGGTTGTTGGCAAGACATCCCCCAAATTTCAGCTTTCTACCGCCCTCACAGCTGGAGATATAGCCTTCAAAGTGTAGCTAATCAAGTGGGTGGTGAACTTGCTTGGGACACCAAAAACGCCACAAAAATTTTTTGTATATAGGGCGACCCACCCTGTAGTGAGTCGCCGCACCTCCTCCCATTGTTTGGGAGTAGAGGGGTCTCACAACTTAATATATACAAAGTTTCAGCCTTTTAACACCCCCATGGGCGGAGATATTGCATTCATAGTGAAATAAAAAAATGGGTGGTGAACTTGTCCGGGAAGGTGTTTATATCAGACAGGTGGCAATACTCTGTGATGTTATATATGACATAATGGCTGTGGAGCCATGAGATAGCATTATAAGTGGTGATTTGTGTCAAAAATGTACTTTTTTTGTCGACGTGTTCCTATATCGCCAATATATATATATTCTTTAAAAAAACGTTTAGAAAAACATCGGTTAACCCTAGTTGTTTGTGCAGGCTGGAACTCGCTCTGCAAGTAAACTCTCTGCAAGTAGTAGCTGCCTGGGGGCAGTCCCAAGCTCTGTAAAGTGTAAAGTAAAGTGTCAAATGTAGAGTCAAATGCAAAGTAAAGTGTCAATCAAAACAAAAAAGAAAATATTTTATTACTGAACTTTGTATGACAATTGACAGTTTACTTTGCATTTGACACTTTACTTTACACTTTACAGGGCTTGGGACTGCCACCAGCAAGTCATTATGGTTGCTCTGCAAGTACGCTCACATGCATTTATGCAGAGGGAAACCCATTATTTAACCACAGCGACTCGTAACCCATCGTCTCGTAAGCCAAAGTGCATCAAGATTTAACCCAAAGTACCTCGTCTCGTATGCCGCAGCCAATCATTCGACTCGTCACCCAAAGTGTGTCATTATTTAACCCCACTGTGTCATTATTTAAGCCATGATTACATAGTACAAATTTTGTGTCATTATTTAAGCCGTGTGTACACATGTATTTAGTTCATATTTGTGTATTTTTTGAATGCCAGCGAATACATAGCACTGATGTGCTGGTGCGGAACCAACGTAAATATGTGTTTACATGGTGACCAATGATACTTGCAATGTGGGATGAACAAGGGAAATAGATATATTTATCTAGGTAACTCACAAATTTCATTTTAAACATATCGCGCCCACTTTCAAATCAAATCAATTTTACTACCCCCCTTGAAAAATGCATAAGACACATATGCAATGGAAAATAATGTGGATAGAAATGAACAGCTTATTCTCTCCATTTGATACTCTCACGCATAAAACGCTCTTTACGTCTGTTGTCCATTTCTCTTTGTTAGGACCGAAAGTATCCATGATCCACTTCATCGAGCCCACCAGATATTGGCCACACATGTCCAAGCGCATTAGCCAAAAACGACTGATCTTACCGCCACATGTAATGTCTATACATACATCTTATATGTATACATGTTATGTATTTACCTGTACTGCGGCTTACGAGTCGACACATTGGGTTAATTAATGAGGCACAATGGCTTAAATGGTGACACACTTTTTAATGTCCATTGTGGCTTAAATGTCGCCATACTTTGGCTTACCTAGCGAGGTACTTTGGCTTTACAGTCGATGGGTTAAATCTCGGGTAGCTTAAATCTCGCTATACTCTCATTTATGCACCACAGCTAGCATTCAAAAAATGGGTGAGAATTTTGAGAAAATATGATAAAATATAATTACATAAAATCTCACAAAATGAAAGCGTAACTTATATAATCCGAAAAAATGCAGAGAAAGTATGCAAATATATTCATGATATTTTATTCTTCTCAGTGAAATCTATATGATATTATTTATATGATAAAATCTATCTGAGCATAAATAGTAGGGTTAGAATTTAATTTTTTGGAGATTTTTTTTTAGATATCAGAACATATCAAAAAACGTACCTATTTTTTAAATTTTCTCCAGGTTTTTCACTGATAAGAAAACATCAAATTGATATTTTCTCATACTTTCTCAGCATTATTTGAGATAGATTTTATTATATTTTTTGAGAAATTTTCTGATATTATATTAAATAAAATATTGTCTCAAGTCACTAATTTTTGCAATGATAGCTGGGGCAATTCAATACTTGCAGAGCGAGTGCACTTGCGCAGTGGTCATTTGCTGCTACTTGCAGAGAGAGTTTAATCGTAGAGAGGTATATGGTTGTTTGCAGGGACGTAGCCAGGATTTTTGAGCGGGGGGGGGGGGCGGATTGTATACGGAGCCCGGCGAACGCGGGGGGGCGGCGCCCCCCCCCTAAAATTTTACCCCTGTAGTAGGGGAATGGCGCCATGGCGCTGGCGCCATACATAGGCGCCACGCCATGGCGCCACTGGCGTTGGCATTTGCGCCAAAACACCAGTATACGTCTGCTTTTTACAGGCATATACAGCCACATGGACAGGAATTGTGTCCATTTTTACTGGCTTTGAGGCCGCGGAGACCAGTCAGCTGAAAATATATGTTGCGAACGGAAAATGCGCGCTTGCGCGCAAAATTTTTTCAAACTGTCGACAAAATCGTCTTCTGGAAGTGCCATTTCTGGCACATTTTTTGGTCCGGCCCGGGAAGGAGGGGGGGGGCGGCCGCCCCCCCCCCCCGCCCGCCCCTGGCTACGTCCTTAGTTGTTTGCACTTTTTATGATGAATGTTATGAAGTGATATGGGAGGGCATCATAACGATAATGAATGTGTGTTGTCATTAGGGTTCAAACGGGACCACGGTCCCGATAGATGGTTCGGCAAAATTCCGGGACTGCGGCGGTCCCGGTGCCGGTCCCGGTTCCGACACCCCAGTCCCGGTCCCGATAACATGAAAATGTCAGTCCCGGTCCCGGTCCCGGTACGATGTGCCAGTCCCGGTTCCGGTCCCGATAAGAACAATTTCTGATCCCGGTCCCGGCCCGAAAAACTGGTCCCGTTTGAACCCTACCTAGTTGTCATCAGACTCACATGGTAGAAGAGCTTCCCTCATTATGTGTGTGTATACCACAGAACTTATCCGATTGGCTGGACTCTTTACCAAGGGTCGAATTGCTACCATATCCCGATTTGCCCACGGCATTTCGTTCAGGTTTTTTCCTTCTTACTTCCTTTCTGATTGTGCTGCGATAATATTTATCGTATTTTACTAGGTATATTTTTGAGTTGTATTGTTGGCGCCACACACGCTGGATTCGTGTCAACTAAATTTTGGTGAATTACCTGATTTCAACTTAAATATATGATAGGGTAGGGTTGGAAAAAAATCGATTTTTTTTAACGACCCCGATTTTTTTAAATAAAAATCGCTGGGGTAAAAAGTAGCCCCATATCTGCCTAAAATCGCCTCTGGGGGTAATAAAAGCCATAAAAATTGTTAGGGAGTGTACACTTATGCAATCTGTGCTCATATAAGTACTGTAGAGCTTTGGAAAAGCTTAAAGTCAGTTATTTTTAAGTGTAAAAGTAATTTAATTGTTATATTTGTGACGTGAATCACATTTCATCGACCATTTGCAATTTGGTTTCCAGAAATACCATGTTTTTGCTCAGAACAAAACATAAATGATATTGGAAGTGAACATGGATGCATTTGCATAAATGTTTGATGTGACAACACAAAGCATAACTATGAATACTTCCTAAAATGATTCACTACCTACCTTACACGCTTAAAAGCACACTTAAATGGGTACTACACCCCTAAATTGGTTGTAAAAGCCAAGAAAAAAGCAACTGATGGATTGTTTGCATAAAAGTGCGCGCTTGCGCGCAAAATTTTTGCATTTTACCTAGTGCTTGAGTACCAAAAATTTTTGCCAGCGATTTTTTTTTAAAAAAATCGGTACGGGTGCTGCGATTTTTTTTAAAAAAAATCGGAATTTTAAAAAAAAAAATCGCTTAAAAAAAATCGCTTGCCAACCCTATGATAGGGCATAGAAATTTCACACCGGGACACTTTATTTTCATTGGTTATGTGAAGTGTGATGCTTCGAATTTTTTTGTATTATTTAGTTGACATTGAGTTGACACACCTATGCGATGTCAACTAGCGTGTGTGGGCCCCTTATGACAAAGTAATCAAGTAAATGCTAACTCATTGAGCAGTAAGTAGCATATTGGGTTGACGGAAGCATTTGCTGTCCAAAACCAGTTGCCAAGGGTGTACGTGTATGGCCAGTTTGATAGCAATGTTCTGTGTAAATATATTTTATGCGACATTTTACATTTTGTGAGCTCCTATACTACATAAAAAGGGGTGCCCTGTGTTTTGAACTTTGTGAGGGGTTATAGTAGTTATTTAGATGGTAAATCATTTTTCTGACTGATTTTGGGTAGTCAGAAAAGGGTTTCAGGGTGTATGGTAATCAGGGTTCATTACATCAAGGTTTTTCAGTACTTTCCAGGCTACCCAGGTATTTTGAGCGGGGGGGGGGATTGTATACGGACCCCGGCAAATGGGGGGGGGAGTGGTATAGGGTTCAAACGGGATTGACTTTTCGGGATCGGGATCGGGATTGGTTTTTTGAGAAACCGGGATCGGGATCGGGATTGGCCGGGATTGGGGTCACGGGATCGGGATTGGCATTTTTTCGGGATCGGGATTGGGGTCTTGGGATAGAGATTTTGACCAATGTTTTGGCATCCACAGTTGTTCATAAAGGTCTAAAAACACTGATGGATGCCAGAAACGTGGCAAAAAATGAACGCTGGGGGTTTGCGTGCACATTTTTGCATGCAAAAACGTCGTTTTTCACTTTTGATAATTTCCACTAATTTTTCCGGGATCGGGATCCCGGACTTTGGAGTTTCTCAGGATCGGGATTTAAAAAGTTTCGGGATCGGGATCGGGACTGCTAAATCCCGGAATTTCACGGGATCCGGGATCGGGATCCCGTTTGAACCCTAGAGTGGTACCCCTATTATTTATTGGACCCCTGTGACAGCGGAATAGTGTCATGGTATTGGGTTAAGGGGATAGTAGCCAAAAAGTTTGCCTCCAGACAGGGGTCTCCTAGGAGGGGGGCTGGGGGGGCTGCCCCCCCCCCAAATCCGTCAGCTATCTATCTATCCTGGAGGCCGCTCAGCTATCTATCTATCCCGAGGCAAAATTTTTGGCTACTACCCCCTTAGCACCCCCCCAAATCGCTCAGCGGTACCTATCTGGAGCGATTTTTGAGAAATTTTGTCCCAATTTTCGCTCAAAATCCCTAATTTTCATACCATTTTATAGTTTTTCACTTTCAAAATTGCGGCTTTCGCCTATGTACATGTTTTTTTATACCTATTTTCTAGCCATTTTTAGCCCGTTTTTACCGATTTTTTCCCCTTTTTGCCTTCTATGCACTGAAAAAACCTCTATATTTCCGGGATTTAGCAGTCCCGATCCCGATTCCGAAACCCCAATCCCGATCCCGATTCCGATCCTGAAATCCAAAAATACCAATCCCGATCCCGATCCCGAAAACTTTCAAATCCCGATCCCGATCCCGAGAATCTCCCAAGTCCGGGTTCCACAGTGTTCTGAGACCTTTATGAACAACTGTGAATGCCAGAACAGTGACGAAAATCTCTATCCCTAGACCCCAATCCCGATCCCGAAAAAATGCCAATCCCGATCCCGATCCCGTGACCCCAATCCCGGCCAATCCCGATCCCGATCCCGATCCCGAAATCTCAAAATACCAATCCCGATCCCGATCCCGATCCCGAAACCCCAATCCCGATCCCGATCCCGATCCCGAAATCTCAAAAAGTGAATCCCGATCCCGATCCCGAAAAGTCAATCCCGTTTGAACCCTAATGGCACCGTGATGCGATGAGAAAAAAATTAGTGTCTGTTTGTTTATTTCTGTTCGTCCGATGGGATATGGTAGATTTCATTGTAAGGTGTGCCGTCAGTAGACTAAATAAATATTTAAAAATCTCACTTACGGTGCAAAGTGCCAGTAGATAAATGTAAATGTCAGTGATGCACAAATTATCCCCGCTACCAGCGACACCTTCAGTTCCCTTTTTGCACTCAAACTTATGGCATCTTTGTTTTGCGTTTCACTATCGCCCTGATGCATTACTATTATGCCTGAGCTTTTGCCACTTTCTGGATGGCACCATTTGTGCTCACTTTTTCCCTGCTGCGAGCAAAAGTGTGTAGAAAACGGGTCTGTGCCATCCCACATCTAAACCCATCTCACATCCTGGCCAGGGACGTATCCAGGATTTTTGAGCGGGGGGGGGGCTGCTTGTTTATGGAGGCCGGCGAGGGCCCCCCCAAAATTTTTTTAGCTACATAGTGGCTGAATGGCGCCATGGCGCTGGCGCCATTAGTAGACGCCACGCCATGGCGCCATTGGCGTTGGCGCCAGCGCCATGGAATGCTGTATATGTATGTAAATATACATACAAAACAGCGAAAAGTTCAACATTGAGTGTATTTATAGCGATTTGCGGCCACATGGAGCAAATCGGATGACAGTAAATACCTTATGTCTGGTGAAGAATGCGCGCTTCGCGCAAAATTTTTGACGCTGATGTTAAAAAGTCGCATTTTCTGGTCACTTTCTGGTCTCGCCCCGGGAGGGGCCCCCCCTGGATACGGCCCTGATCCTGGCGAAGAACTTGTATGTCTGTCATATTTGATGCGTATTCCTTGCATTTTAGGTGGATTATGGATGCAAAAAAATGTTGATGATGAAAAAGTGCTACATTAAGAGCCACTTTCGATGACTCGGTGATTTCGCAGGTCAAAGTTGTACTCCATAACGCTGACTGCACTCAATAGTTGTCAACTGTCATTTTTTAACACATGTGGCGTCAAATTGCCTTCAAACACTGTAACATGTTATATTAGATTGATTACCTTGTGTCATCATGACTTTTTGAAATTCCCTAAATTAAATACAGTCTATTTGAGAGACAAAGTAGATTTAGATGTGGGATGAGCCTACGTCGTAGAAAACATGCTAATTACTTTTGCAATGGGCATCTGCACTCACCTTTAATTTCAGTGCAATTAAAAGTGCTCCATAGGATAGGATGCAGATGGAAAAAAGCACTGCATTTTGAATAATGTTTGTTCTGACCACAAATTTTGTGATGGGCTTTTCTAGGTTGTAGTAGATGGCGCCCACAGATCTGGTGTAGTGTTGACCCGCCAGGCCAGTAAGTACTACCCATATGCAGCCACCATAGAGCCAGTTGATAACTATCACTGTCTGTGTATTTTTGTGCAATCATTGATTTTAATCATTTTATTTTTTTGCCAAAAATTCCCACAATTTTTCCCCCGAGCACGAGACACACAAATTGTATTTATATTGATACATATATTTATTTTTTACGTATCACCATTGTTGGTCTACAATAGTGTTAGGAATTTCTCAATTTTCTGGTTCGGGTATTTGGCGTCGGTTCCAAAAACGTCTGATCGAATTTCAACAATTTTGGGTTCGGGTCGGGTCGGTTTCCCAACCCTAGTTTACAACACATCAAAATGTCAACTCACGGTGACAACTTTGTTCGTGAAAAACATCTGCGTCCACTCATCTGCTACAAATTGCAACAATCTGTTGACTGCAATTGTTGTTGCGAATGATGTCACCGAAAACCATCCAATTCCACTGCCTATTGATGCCAATGCGATATTTAATCTGAAAAAATGGTGGAAATTTGTCAAATTGTAAAGTGGACATATTATAATTTGTTACATTGTTAAGTATAACAGGTGCCAGTTCCGCTAAATGAGAAGTGAGAAGTGAAATGGCAAGTGAATTGGCAAGTGAAATAACAAAAGCGAAGAGAAATTACTTTTTATCTTTATTTTTTACTTCGCTTTTGCCAATTCACTTGCCGTTTCACTTCGCCTTTGCGCTTTTACTTTGCCTTTGCCATTTCACGTCTCACTTCTCATTTTGCGGAACTGGCTCCAGTTTACTTGCTACTCAAGTACACACCTTTTGAGAAGTGGTTGAGGGGTAATTACTAATTGCCTCCCCCCCAAATCGCTGAGCTAGCTATCTATCTATTCCGGTGCAAATTTTTTGGCTAATCCCCTGAACACCCCCCCCAATCGGTCAGCGATATGGAGTTATTTTTGAAATATTTGGCCAAAAAGCTAATTTTCATACCTTTGCCCATTTCACGTTCAAAATCACTAGTTTATGAAACATGATCTGTTTTGCTTATTTTAAGCTATTTTGGCTTTGATCTATTTATTTTTACACCCATGGTGTACCTTGAAAACGCCTATATGTTGAACCATCTCGAAACCCCCTTCCAACCCCAACCCCCAAAAACATTATTCACCTATCAATCCCTCCAGTGGAGCGATTTGCTAAGACAAAACAAGCCAAATAGCATAAATACTCACTCTAGGGGCATGTGACATATCAACTGTGTTCTCACGGCGAGAGCAAATATCATCTGAACCGTGGTACCGATCATGTCACACAATCCCAGCTGGAACATGAACTGAAAGTGTGGGAATAGACGAATTGTATCTACCAAATTGGAGTAAAATATGAGTACAATATTTAACTAGTTGTGTCAACTAGTACGCGGATCGTCAATTAAAACACTCACCCTATAACACGGATGCATGCGTAACTCTCTGTTTGTGGCTATCACTCGCAAACAGGGCACATAGGCCATTGTAATGCCTATGCAAGTGATCAACTGCAGTTCGGACACGTTTACATGGAACATGTCAATTTTGTCTGACATTGTACAGTTGCTTTTGGGCATTTCTGCCTTTTTAGGTGCTCAACTTTGATTTATATAGTGTGTTGGGAGTTATGTACTTTTAGTGATTGAGTTGGTGTATTCGATTGTTTGGTCAGCTCAGCATATCACTTTGTTAGTATATTTTAACTTTTATTACAATGCCGCATCTGCAAAAGTAGGTATTATGCTTTCCATCAAATCAAACATTTTGAAAATTTTAATTTTTGCTTGGATAATTTCTCGCATCTATTTAGTGCATACGTGCATGTAAATAAAAACATGTTAATATTTCTGCTTGGATTATCCCAGCAATTAAGTGACAAAATTTTAGTATACATAACTATATTAGCATTGCTTTGTTGATAATGTGTCTACCTACACACACTAGTTTTCACCGTGACTTTTTGTTAAAACTGAAATTTTTTCAAATGCGAATTAATGAACACGGTTAAATAATTTTATCTAATTAAAATTGGAATTTGAATTAATGAAAGTTGACATTTGAAAATTGAAAACTAAAACACACATAGCGAACAAAAAGAGTAGGCTGGATGTCGCCATGTCGCCATTTCAGTTTTCACATCGGTCACGGTGGAAACTACTGTGTGTAGGGCCATTGTGCTTACACACACTAGTTTTCACCGTGACTTCGTGTGAAAACTGAAATTTTTTTAAATGCAAATAAATGAACTCGGTTGAATGATATAATTAAAATCAAATTTGAATTTAATTTAATAAAAGTTGCAATTTGAAAATTTGTTAACTAAAACGCATATTGCATACAATAAGTGTAGTCTGGATGTCGCCATGTGGCCATTTCAGTTTTCACATCGGTCACGGTGAAAACTAGTGTGTGTAGGGCCAATTGATCAAATTTATGTTTGAATAATTTGTTTTCACTGCGAATGGTTGAAAACAGTTGTCAGGTGAAATAGAGCTACATTGTAAATACATAATATGTCAATTAGTTTAGCTCTAAGTCAGGGGTATCCTGGATTGTGACCATAGCTGAAATGGTGGGTAGCATTTTATGGGGGGGGGGGTCGGCCCCCAAGCACGTGCTCATATCTCCGTAACCGTCTGGCGAAAATTGTTGATATTTGAATATAATATGGTTTCAGGTTGGGGGGCTCCATCAAAAATCGAGGAAATTTTTCTACGATCACCCAGTCGGGAGATGGGATGGGTCTATAAAAAAGTGGTCATTTGCGAAATTTTTGGGGGTTCCTCCAGAACATTCAATCCAGGGGTATCTTGAATTTTGACCCTCCGAGTGGTTGCATAGATAGCAAATCGCTCCTGCGGAGGGATAGATAGCTGAACAATTTTCTGGGGGGGGGGGTTGTGGTGGTTCGATATATAGGCTTTTTCGGGGCATAGAAGGAGGAAAAGGGAGAAAAATCGCTAAAAGTAGGTGTAAAATAGCTCAAAATGAGTATACAAGAGCATATAGTACTTAAAATAGCTGAAAATAGGCAGTTAGACGCATGAACCAGTGATTTTGGAGGTGAAAATCTATATAGCTATATGAAAAATAGCGATTTTGAGCGAAAGTTGGGGTATAGTTTCTGAAAAATCGCTCCAGATAGGTAGATAGCTGGGCGATTTGGGGGGGGGGGGGTTTAGGGGGTAGTAGCCCAAAATTTTGCCTCCGGGGTAGATAGATAGCTGAGCGGCCTCCGGGGTAGATAGATAGCTGGGCGGTTTGGGGGGTAACACCCCCCCCAACCCCCCCCCCCCCCACATTCGAGACCCCTGATGCAATCTTTGCACATCAATCACTCGGCTATTTAAGAACCGATTTGGATCGTTTAACACTTAAAATGATGGGGGCCCAACCTGAAACCATATTATATTCAAATATCAACAATAAATATTTGCCAATCTGGTCCAGAGCACGCGGTTGGGGGGGGGGGCGTCCCCCCCCCCTAAAATGCTACCCTCGATTTCAGCTATGATTGTGATCCTCCCATGGGTTGGGTGGCTAGGATTCATTAAATCCTTCTGTCGGAGACAGTTGGTAATAATTTAGGTGGATGGTGTGTTTTTCAATCCTGTTCTAAATTTAGAATGCAACAAACTAAGAGTCATTACATATAACTGTGTGAAATAATTGCAAATATCTAAGTGAATATGAGTATAGTCAAAAGTAGGGCATTTTATATAAGAGTGTTCGCTTTCACCCTTCAAATTTTATTATGTTTTTCACACCAGATTTTGCCAGAAGACCGCATTTTATTGAATGTGCGTTATTAACGTTGGCAAACATTTGTGGTGAAAGTCGATCGAAATTATTAGCATTTTAATACATAAATACCTACTGCTATCACAGATGCAAAATTTTGACAAGTATCCCCAAATCGCCAGCTATCCGGAGTGATTTTTGAGAAATTGTGCCTTAATATTTGCTCAAAATCGCTCATTTTCATGAATTTTTGCCGATTTTCACTTTCAAAATCATCATTTTTGTGTCTTATTGCCTAATGTCAAGTTTTTCAATTCAAACGATTCCAAGGACAAAATACTTTGATGTTTTCTGATTTTTTTTGTTCCCACCATTGCCGCAAAGCAACCCTTTATGTTAAATAAAAGTAATTAAAGATAAGTGTTAGAAAATACATACTTATTATAGTCTTACATCCAGAATCATCTACGGGTCACTTCAGAAACATATTTGCTTTTGACTTATCATGTCCCCACACAGCCTGCCCACACGAAACACTCAAGTGAACTAAATACATATTTACGGGCATTAATGTTGCAGCTGGTGAGTCACACATCCCCAAGGACGTAGCCAGGGGGGGGGGGGGGCGGGGGGGGCGGCCGCCCCCCCCCCCCTTCCCCGGTCGGACAAGAAAATATACCCGAAATGGTGCTTCCGTAAAGCGATTTTGTCGCCAGTCCGGAAAGATTTTTCGCGCAAGCGCGCATTTCGGCGCCACACAGTATTAGTGATGTAAAGGCACCGGGGCACCGGTGCCCCGGTGCTGGGCACCGAAGGGCACCAGCACCGGTGCTGGTGCGGTGCCATTGCAATCTTCAGGGGTGCCATGCCGGTGCCGGTGCCATTTTTTTCAGAATAGCACCGGTGCCGGTGCGGTGCGGTGCCATTTTTTTGCCGGTGCCAAAGGTGCTAGCACCAGGGCAAAGTAAAACGCACCGGGAAAGGCACCGGCCAAGGCTTCAAGTGCTGTGCAATTTTGTCCATAGTATGTGCTTACCGTATTTCCTCGAAATACCCCCCCCTCGAAATACCCCCCCCTCGTTTCACCCCCCCCTCTCGAGACCACTATGAAACAATCACCCCCCCCCCTCGAAATACCCCCCCCCAAATTGAGTGTAAAGGGAACGTACATGACAATAAGTGTAGTTTGTGTTCTGTGCAATACAGAACAGACCTTAAAACAATGTTGGTGTCACGTTAGAACCGTGTTTATACCGTCTACATACTAATACTAGTCTACATAACCTTATAAATGGCGGTTTTTGTTGTATTTTTCGACGTCTGTGTACGTTTCAGACGACAATTTCGTACAGGGATTTAACAAATTTTCTTGTGAAATAATAAACCCCCCTCGAAATACCCCCCTCGTTTAACCCCCCCCCTCTCGGGACCACTATGAAACAATCACCCCCCGGGGGGTATACGGTTCGAGGAAATACGGTATTCATATTTCAAAAAACAGCGATATATTTACCCAACCGTTTTTGCCTATTTTGTAAACCTCCCATCAAATAAATATACCTACTGTGAAATCCGTTATACGCGATACGTTATCTGATGAGCGAATCTAAAATTTTGTTGAATTTTAAATCATTTTTATATTTTATATTTATCTTACTTTTTTGTTCAAAATTTGTTGTCAGTTTATGACAGAGATAGTTCCATTCTCTGTACAGCAACGACTCCGATCAGTAGACAATAGTGGCTATGGACATTGTAGTGAATTAAATATTTTATCTTTCATTTGTAATCATTGTAATTGCTTCATAAAAGTGATTGCCACATCATTCTGATTATTTTAAGTGCTCAACCATCAAAATCGGTTGAAAATTCATGGAAATATGCACTTCCAAAGGTCAGACCACTGAGAAACTGCCCGATATTTACCTCAGAAATTCCAGCCCGGTGCGGTGCCTTTCGGTGCTAGCACCGGCAACCCGCCGGTGCCCTTCGGTGCCGGTGCCATTTTTTCCAAAAGGCACCGGTGCCGGTGCGGTGCGGTGCCATTTTCTGGCCGGTGCCCCAGGGTGCCAGGTGCCCTTTTCATGCGTTGGCAAAGGTGCCGGTGCGGTGCGGTGCCATTTTTCCCGGTGCCTTTAACATCACTACACAGTATATTTTAGTTATACCTGTGGTTTAGGACCAAAAAAGCACTGAAAATTCGCCCCCGTCGCTGTATATGTATGTAAAATACATACAAGTACAGCACTATTTGGCACCAATGCCAACGCCAATGGCGCCATGGCGTCGCGCCTACGAATGGCGCTGGCGCCAAGGCGCCATTCCTTTACCACAGGGGTGAAATTTAGGGGGGGGGCGCCGCCCCCCCCCGTTCGCCGAGCTCCGTATACAATCCGCCCTCCCCCGCTCAAAAATCCTGGCTACGTCCCTGCACATCCTGAATGGGCTAGAACACACCACTTCAGTAGCGACGGAAAAATGTTTTTTTCCAACGACCGTTTTCAACGGTGTTTTTAAAGACGTTTTTTCAAAACGTTGTTTTCAAGACATTATTTAAGAGCTGGCAAATATTATTATGAGTCAAACAATGTTTTTAACGACCCTGTTTTAAAGAACATTTGTAAAAAATCGTTTTTTATTACATGAAAAGGGTTTTTAAAAGCTTCCAAATATGGTTGAGTATATGGTCCCAAATTATAAGTATACTGACAGGTGGTGTTTCAAGTGGGAGCACCTTGGGTGTATGTTTTATTTATACTACACTAGCATATCACGGCTTATCATGACACAATGACATGAGCAAATAGAAGCTTTTACACTAAGAATGCCTCAAAACTAATGGAAACAACCACAGATGGTAATGTGTATTTTGTGTGAATCTCGTGCTTGCACATACAAACTATACTCAAACTTTAGGCTGATGTTTTTCAAAAAACGGTTTCTATGCCTGTATATTTGAAAAAAGACATTGTAAAACATTTAAAAACACCGCCATCCCCACACTTCATAGGTGGAGGTGAAATTTCACAGGTGAAATGCACATTGTTTCAATATCTTATTACATCAAGAGGTTGTCTTGCTCACTCCCAAAATTTAATGAATTTTATTAACCTATAACCTTCCTTTTAAGAGTTCCAATGCATAACACTACAAATTATGCATTGCGTGGTTCAATTGCGGCCGCCCCCTTCCCGTTTGATATTGAGGTAGAAAATGCCATAAGTGCCAATTAGCGGCGCCATTTTTAATTTGTTTCTATTTGAAGCTGTCTCGGCCGGTATTTCTATTTCACCTGTCGCGACAGCTTCAAATCGTGTGTAAATGCACTCCCACGTGTCCAAGTCGCTGTATATGTAAATATGTTAGATGGGTACATATACAATGGTCTTTGGCGCCATGGCTCCTTTTTATTCATTACTACATGGGTCAAATTTGGGGGGGGGGCACAGCCCCTCCGCTCGTCTGGCCTTGTATACAATCCCCCGCTCCCCTCCCGTGGTGAGACATGAAAAATGTGTGAAAATGTGATTCCGTGTATACTCACTCGGCGGACCGCAAAGTTTGCGCCCAAAATTATTTATATCTTGGTCGATAACGCGCCAGCTGGATACTTATGTATGCACTTTCACAAAAAGAAAAAAATTTAAAAAAAGAAAAAGGGGGAGTCGCGTACAAACGAGGAATATTTTTCCCGAAATGGTTTTTTTTTGCTGAAATTAATTTTATTTTATTAATTATGACGTCATGATGGGGAGTTTCCTTCAGAAAAATGTATAGCATGCGGTCCGCCGAGTATAACAATGCAATGCTGTTTTGCATATGTCTCAATCAAGTGTCGGATGCTTTATATTTCAGGTAGCCGTCACCAGGCGCCGCCACTTTGGGTGGCAAAATTACCATGCCGAACTATTTACAACAATTTTAGAAATTTACTGTACCATACCATCTACTGCAAAGTACTGTAAATTTCAGTGAAAATAAATTTTATTCTTATAAAAAAATTTGAAATTGACAATTCTGCTTTAAACACTTTGAGTTAACTAGAATTATAATTTTCTCAAGTTCACTTTGCTGACATCTATTCAGTAGTACACAGTTACTGAGTTGACATCACACACCCACTGACAATCATCTATGCACATATAGAGGTATCATTATGATGATTTCCAGAGATTATCATTTTCGATCTGTGTCAACAGTTGTTGACAGACTTGTTATTGTGTCATTTAATCACACGCTCAAATGCACTCAGTCTCAAAGCTGATTCATCTATTAAAGAAATGTCAGCTGTAAAGGCTGTGGGTGAATGCACTTTAACATGTTGTGGAAACTGACATGCCTCCATGGGAATCTGACATGTTGTGGAAACTGACATGCCTCCATGGGAATCTGACATGTTGTGGAAACTGACATGCCTCCATGGGAATCTGACATGTTGTGGAAACTGACATGCCTCCATGGGAATATGAAATGTTGTGGAAACTGACATGCCGCCATGGGAATCTGACATGTTGTGGTAACTGACATGCCAAAAGGTGAAAGTATTATGTCCAGCGTGAAAGTAACATGACAGACACCATAGGCAAATCCAACATGCAAAGTGAAAAGAACTGAACAGAACTGCATGTGGCATCTAACAGTAACACGCATTTCCAAAAATTCGAAAAGAACTGAAAAAATTTGAAAATTCAAAAACAAAATTTGAAAATTCAAAAACTATATTCAGAAAAATTGAATATAGTTTTTTAATTTTCGAAATTTTTTTTGTATTTTTTTCAGTTATTTTCAAATTTTTGGATGCGTGTTACTGTTAGATGCCACATGCATGTCGAAATTTACGCTTTGCATGTTGGATTTGCCTATGGGCATGGGCATGTTTGTTTCACGCTGGACATGTTACTTTCACCTTTTGGCATGTCCGTTTCCACAACATGTCATATTCCCATAGTGGCATGTCAGTTTCCACAACATGTCATATTCCCACCGTGGCATGTCAGTTTCCACAACATGTCAGAATGACCACACTCAGGTGTTGTTCCTGTATAGTGGTGGAATGGTTCCCGCACCATTCATTGACGTAATGGATTGGCGTTGGAGTAGAAGACTGCCATATGGGTAATTATTTTTGTATCCGTATGCATACATAAATAATGGTGATCGCGGGTATAAATATTGTAGAGTTTTACTTACTTACTGATATTACGTTAGAACAGCTTCAATGATAAGAACTGTTTATAATATGATGGTAATGCCTGTTTGCGGCCGAACGTTTAGGTGCCTTTTACACTGTGACGACTGTGACGGCAAAAAATGCAAATATTCAGCCATTTTTGTTGGATACATATGAAATATTTTACATGTGTGAAGCCTCAATCGATCATGACTTGATCAGCCCCACTGCCTAAGACTGACATCAAATTATATACATTATGTGTTCATGCACACTAGATCATACTTTTTTTTTGTTGTCAGTGGCTGTCGCTGTATTTGTTAGAGGGGCGTTGTCGGCGGCCTCGTTAAACGGGCTGGCGACAACAAATCAGCGACAACCTCCGACAACAAGAAAAAAGTGTGATCTGGTGTGCATGAACACGCAATGTATATAATTTTATGTTTGTCTTAGGCAGTGGGGCTGATCAAGTCATGATCAATTGAGGCTTCACACATGTAAAATATTTCATATGCATCCAACAAAAATGGCTGAATATTTGCATTTTTTGTCGTCACAGTCGTCACAGTTTTAAACCTTTGAAAAAAAACGGCCATCCCTAATAATGACATCATGGTGGAACATGCTGTCCAAGGAGTCTAGTAAATCGCTTCTGCTCAGACATTGAACATTTGACATTCCAATCACCATTACAGGCACGAAGGTGTCCGTAACGCTGGTGTCCCCCGGGCGGCGTGTCCGAACCAATCTGAACAGGCATGTATACGAAGAGCAATGGTTCATCACTCGGTGGCCGACCAAATTGTGGAATTTGGTTTTCCATTGGTCGGTGGCTGGGGGGGGTTTAATTGTTGTTTTGAACAGAGCTTCTATGGTATTGACAAACGCTGACGCTGCTTTGAATAATGTTGGCAAAGTGTCTTTTCAGCGATGACAAATCTGTTTTTAATCGCTGGCAAAACTTTTTGTAGGGTTGTACAGGGTAAGTTGTGGAAATTATGCGCGCGTGCGTTATTTACTCACAAATATGTTGTAAGCATAGGCGGAAAATGTGATACTTTCTTATCAACATTTGGCACTTTAGTCAACCGTCGGAGACGCATCATAGACAGGGCATGGGAAACGAAATTTAAACAGGCATTTTCTTCTAATTGTTTTTGGAGTTAGGGATGACAAAAAAGCGTTTTTTTCAATGACACTGTTTGTTAAAAAAAACGTTTTTTAAACGGTCGCGATGCTGCGTTTTTTTAAACAAAACATTGTTTTTCAAACCGTTGAAAAAAATACCGGCCATCCCTATTTGGGGTTATCAACTTTCAAAAGTAGACGCTTCAATTGGTTAATGACAGGTGATACACACTATTTTACAACATTGACAAGCACTTGGTTAAAAGTGAGAATAACCCACTTTCACGCCATTTCGTAACAGTTACCGCGCAGTTACTTTCGGATGTGAGGGAAGAAATGGCAGTATTGAAATATGATTTGATAATCCTATAATTAAGATACGGTAAGCTGCGTGTTGACCCGGACGTGTATGTGACATAATTTGTGACACATCGCCATGAAATATTCGCTGAAATCTACATTGTGTTGCATGCGGAACTGGGGTACAAATATGAGGTGCCTGTAAGCTTTCTGGGCTCGTGTCGAAAGAGACAAACAGGCTTAAATACAAAAGCTTTGAAGCTGGATGCAAGTGCATCAGATGTATTGCTGACGTAGGCTCGCTTGGCATGTAAACCCGCTTGGCATATAAACTCGCTTGGCATGTAAACCCGCTTGGCATGTAAACCCTCTTGGCATGTAGAACCGTTGCGGCGGTCTTAAGGGGGAGGGCTGCTCAGCTATCTATGTATCTATCTATCCGGATGCTACTGTCCCTGAGCCCCCCCCCACAAATCTAGGTGGATCAAACTTTCAGCAATTTTCCCCAATTTTCACTCAAAATCGCTAAATTTTGGTCTATTTTGTCAATTTGGCACATGCAGGGGTCTCCTAGGGGGGGGGGGGCTGGGAGGGGCTGCCCCCCCAAATCCGCCAGCTATCTATCTATCCCGGAGGCCGCTCAGCTATCTATCTATCCCGAGGCAAATTTTTTGGCTACTACCCCCAAAGACCCCCCCCCCCAAACGCTCAGCTATCTATCTATCTGGAGTGGTTTTTGAGAAATTTTGCCCCAATTTTTGCTCAAAATCGCCAATTTTCACACCTTTTTTATAGTTTTTCACCTTCAAAATTGTCCTCTCCGGCTATATGCATGGTGAGATGCCTGTTTTTAGCCATTTTAAACCTACTTTTGACCACTTTCAACTGATTATTCGCGATTTTTTCCCCTTTCGGCCTTCTATGCACTGAAAAAGCCTATATATTTTGCCCCCGCGGGCCCCCCCAAGCCCCCCCCCAGAAAATTTTTTCAGCTATCTATCCCTCCGGAGGAGCGATTTGCTATCTATCCAGCCCCTGCAAAGGCCAACATCTTGGAGACCCCTGGGCACATGGATTTTAGCCCCATCGAGCCCCACAGAATAGTTTTCAGCTAGTTTGTGGATTTGCTACCTAAATGAAGCCCCCGCGATGGTCAAAACCTTGGAAACCCCTGATACGCTGTCTACATGCGAAACGGGTTTACATGCCTACAGACACAGGGTCGTATTGCTTGCATCAGATATATGAGTCAGTCCATGAGTCAATAACTACTCCAGGAACAATACTTGGACACTGGTAAAAAATTTAAAATTGTAAAAATGGTCCTAAAGTACTTCAATGGGATCAGTGAGTCAAAAATATCACATATTTTTGAAAGGAAATTATTCTAAAATTGGACATTTCTCACTTAGGTATATATTTTAAATATATTCAGATACCGTAAATACTCTATCAATGCGACTGTCGCATTATTGTTTTCAGCACATTTTTGGGGTCACACTATTGGAAGAGTCGCATTAATAGAGGGGGTCGCATTTTATTTTTCATTAATTCAACAACTCAACTGTCCACAGGGACGTAGCCAGGATTTTTGAGCGGGGGGGGGCGGATTGTATACGGAGCCCGGCGAACGGGGGGGGGGCGGCGCCCCCCCCCCCCTAAAATTTGCCCCTTGTGGTAAAGGAATGGCGCCTTGGCGCCAGCGCCATTCGTAGACGCCACGCCATGGCGCCATTGGCGCCAAATACTGCTGTACATGTATGTATTTTACATACACATACAGCGACCGCCCCCACCGCCCCCCTGGCTACGTCCTTGACTGTCCAGGTAACTCTAATGTGATCATGACATTGTGAAGCAATTTTGTATAGCAATAAACACCATAAAGGCACAAAATTGGCGACTTAATATTGGACTCAACTCGCCACTTTGTGCGCCGGATTCAAAGCGTCAGAAGATTGCGCAATATTTGCTTACGTCGTTTTTTTGTTTTTCTTTGGGCGTCGCACTATTGGAAGGGGTCGCATTATACTCGCACAACATGCTCAAAGGGGTCGCTTTACTGAAGGGGGTGTACTAATAGAGTAATTGAGGAGTTTTATTCCGAAACCCGTTATCTGCACGTTTTTGGGATTTTTGAAAATCGCACTTAAAACTTTGACATTGGCCCGAGCCAGCATGGTTTGAGTGACAACGCTCGCTCAAACTTTTCGAAAACGCCATGAATTTATCTACATTTTCCATATTTACAACCCTCTGGCTGACAAATATGGTTAAAGTTATGGCCACTTGATTGACATCACATCAACATACGTACATGCAGATTTGTTCCTTAACGGGTTTCGAGTGCAAACTCCATTTTTGTATGGTGATTTTGACACCTCTTGGCCAAATCCTTAATGGGTTTCGGATGCAAACTTTTTTATCCGTAGATAACGGGTTTCGGGTGCAAAAAATGATAGTTTTTTTTGTTGTAGATAACGGGTTTCGAGTGCAAACTCACCTATTTTGGGCTGTAGATAACGGGTTTCGGATGCAAAGTTGCATTTTTTTCAAAAATCGGTATCTCGGGAACGGTATGTGATATTGAGGTGATTTTTTTTTATCATGAAGAAAAATGAAAATATATATCAGATCCGCACTTAACTAATTTTTTTCACTTTGCTCTTAACGGGTTACGGAACCAAACGCCTCAGTTACGGTATATATATATATATATATATTCATTCACCTGTCCAGCGCATGTTTTCAATTTTCAATGGAAATACTATCCAGTGGCTGCGGTTGCGATATCCCGATGCCCTAGAAACAATAAATATATATAAATGCCAAATAATTGGAGCCCCTGGGGCCTTGTCCTTCGTGCGCTCAATAGTAGCGGCATCTAAATACCATATTTCTTCTCATAGAAGGCGCCCTTCTATTTTTTTCGTCAAGATTTTTACCCGCCCTTCTATTGGAGACCGCCCTTCTATGTTTTTCGCCAACTATTCGGTCAATTTTTTCAATTTCTGCCATGGTTTTTCAAAGTGTTACGTCACAGACAGTTGATAGAATGATGATACATAGGGTTTATTCAACATTTGATGTTAAATAGCACAAAATCAATGGACCAAAGCCACTAAATAACAGCGTCTGCTGATATTTTGTATTTTTTGTATGCATTTGGCACAATTCCAGCATTTTGTGTACCTTCTATTGGAGACTGCCCTCCTATTTATTTCGTGGCCCGAATTAAGTCGAAAAAGTGTACCTTCTATTGGAGACGCCCTTCTATTAGAGACCCGCCCTTTTATTAGAAGAAATACGGTATATACATCCCCACTGAGTCACCTACCCACCCTACCCGTAACAAATTTACAAACTATTACCAACTTTAGCAATTAACACGATTCACTGAGACATTACATTCACTACGATTTTAACGACATGCATGCATATATTTACTGGGTGAAGTGTATACTTGACCACTTTTTCTCATGAATATGGTGCTTTTTATTCAACTTATTGAACTTTTTCTAGTGTTGTCGTCACAAAAAGGTGTAAATGGGAGCTAAGTATATGATACATATTTACATAATTATGTGTGCATTTCTAGTGGCGTTAATTACTGCTAAAGCACTAAAGTCCCAGACCCTGTAAAATGTCAAATGTCATCCAAAGTGTCAAAAGTCACATAAAATGCCCTGGAAAATGCCAACTCGTTTGTCATTTTACAGGTCATTTTACATGACATTTGACATTTTACAGGGTCTGGGACTGTCCCCTGGTATGCCCCTGTCTAACTCGGAAGTTTAGTAAAGAGCACCTCAAGAGTAATCACGAAATAAGATAGCTTGAGCTGTCGGCACTAGTTAAATATAAGCTCTTATCAATCTCTCAATTAGTGTTTGTCAGAAAATAGTTAAGCTGCACTGAGCTTCTGATGATTAACCTACAGCGGTGCATTTATAACTAGGTTGAAGTAAATATTTAGTACATAGCGTATATCCCCAAATAAGACCCCAGGGGTGGTATTATGTCGTCAGTTTTTTTCAGTTTTTAAGTTTTTGAGGAGGAGTTATTCAAGGGGAGGAGCTATTTTTTCCTCGGAACTTTCACTTTATTCATTGTATTTATGAATGCATTGCATCAACTCATGTTATCCAGGTATTTGACATTCAAACAACAACCAAAACAAGGTATTCATGCCAAATTTGTGTTCATTGGCATCTGAATCATTCAAATACACATTGTGGATACTCATCCCAAATACCCAGAGGGGGGAGTTATTCAAGGGGTGTGGTTATTTTTCCCTCACCTGGCCAACAGTGGGGAGTTATTCAAGTATATACTGTAGTTACTAAGCATACAGAATTACGAGATTTGACAAGATTTAGTAAGATAATGTGTCTGTGTGTTACTTAACTTTGACAAAGCTTGATGTTGTTGTTGCATTTTACTACCGTATTACCTCGAATCATCCCCCCTTGAGTTAACCCCCCCCCCCTCGAATTAACCCCCCCTCAAAATGGGCTGGGGAAATAATACCCCCCCCCCTCGAAATACCCCCCCTTCGGAATGATGTACGTCATGTACATAATAAATACGTCATGTATGCAATGTACATGATGTATATTACTGTTAATTTGCATTGCAGCTACACTAGTTTGTGTACGTTGTTATGTCCAAATATATCCTGTTTGGACACATTTATTACCTGTTTTGGGTTTGCAAATGCCTACTATTCACTACGATCCTTACGAAAATTTCTGACGAAATAATAAAACCCCCCCTCGAATTAACCCCCCCTCAAATTTTGCTGACGAAATGATAAACCCCCATGGGGGTATTTCGAGGTAATACGGTATCTTTACTCCATTCAGTTATCGCGATTTAAGACTTTTTCCAATTTTTCGAGATCCTGACTGAAAAACGTTGAAATTTTGCCGTTATTGTGGATGTGGCTCGGGATATCATTCAAATTCTAGTCGAAACCCATCCATTTCAAATGTGGCTGAAAGTGATAAGAATTTACAAAAGAAAGTTTTATGCGAATGTCACGTCAATTACGTTTTCAAGTTTTTTTTTGTCACTCTAAATTGCACTTTCAACAAAAAAACGTTACTTAACGTCTCACATCACTTTACATGATGCGGATTTTTAGCCAAATATTTACTATGCAATTGAAACGTCGAAAAGCAAATGAAAATAATGATACCGTACAACATTAGGTATATACAAATCCATTACAAAAACACCCGCCCCCGCACCCGCAGGACATCCGAACAAGCCGCTTGGCATGTGTTGCGCGCTGCCACTTCCGAACAACTGCAAAATGTTAGTTTCGGATTTTTTCTTTTTTTATAATTTTTTTTCCTTCTTTTTTTAGTGTCCATTACGCATTTTATTGGTGTCAAGATTTGGGTGTTAGAGTTTAAGTCACCGTTAAAGATGAAACTTTACACTGGGAAATGTAATTCCTCTGATCTTTAATTCTGATTCATTAAATTTTGATCTTTAATTAATTATTTGATCTTTAATTAATTCTGATCTTTTATTAATTCTTTGATCTTTAATTAATTCTGATCTTTAATTAATTCTGATCTTTAATTCTGATCTATACTTATCACACCACCTAAAAAAGTCTTCACACACCCTAGCTAAACGGCAGCCGTCTTAACGAACACAATGTGGTTGATTTTCCGCCCCTGGCAAATGATGCCCCGATGAGACTCAAATTGTGGCTGACTGACGCTTTGTGGAGCAAATTGGACGAACAAAAACGGCTATTGCCTGCAGAGGTTTGTGGGGGCATTAAAAAGGTTTTCCAACAATTGTTGAGTTATCACTCACGGCATTATGCTCAAAAATGTCTTTTTTTAAATTACCGTATTCCCTCGGAATACACCCAGGGGGTTTATTTTTTCACAGTGGAAATTTTGAGGGGGGCCTTATTTTTTCCTCAGCTCAAAAGACCTGTTCGATCCTCATAAATTTCTAGTAATTAATTCCATCTTTTCCATAAATTCCATCGCCGTGTCGTCAATCTAAATGATTATCAAACTTGGCAGATAGCCAAATACGAGGCGGAAATGGCTAACAAACTGTCCGCCATGTCAGACGAACCAATGCCGATTTTGAGACCCGAGCAAATAGATTCGAAGCCTCCCAGTGCCAGTGCTGCGAGTGATGTGTCTAGTGATCCGATTGTCGTCAGCCATAAACCCTGGTATCAGTTTTGGTGATTGCGCCACTCACACTGGATGTCAACTGTTTCGGTGTCAACTCGATTTTAGGTGAGGAATTTATGTTGCCATGTGCATCTGAACATGGGTCGCAGTCCGTCAACTAAAAATTTGTGAAAAACTGTCGGACCAGTTGACATCCGGATTCAATCAAATACGGTATCTGTTTATTGTGAATCAAGTTGCAATTTTAATTCTCAATTGTTATGATCTTTGAAATCGCTCAATTTCGTTTGCTTTTTGGAGCAAGAAATATTATAAAATATGAATTTATTAGGTGAAATGAAGTAGTGATCGAAATATGCCTACTGCGATTTTACTGTTGTATACTTTGACTGTGCTTTTACATCACTTTTGCTGGATGGTTTCATAGTTGTAAAAACGTATTTACGTTCACTCGATAAATACGGATACTCGAGTACTGCGTAAATACGTTTACGTTTCCTCCCGACAAAACTACCGGTACTCACTTACTCGCACGCGAGTACCGAAAATGTATTTGAAGGGGACATGTAGAGTGACAAATATGAGATATTTCTCCAAAAATACGTATCTGGAGAAAAAAACACATTTGATGTATTCCAGAGTAAAAGTTGAAAAATACTGACTGTTACGTTATCTGCGAGAGAAAATACTCCCTTTTACGTTTTCTGTGAGAAAATACCCGCTTTTACGTTTTCTCAGGAAAAAAGTATTTTACTTACGTTTTACGCAGTGTAAAAGTAAAAAAATTACTTTACGTTTTCTGTACTTAGCTGTGAGTAAAATAAAAATACATTACGTTTACGTTTACTTTGAAAAAAGTTCAATACTTTCAACAACTCTGGATGGTTTACTGCGCCTTACTTCATTTTGTTGATTTTGCGCTGAGTTCGGGTTGAAATCGACCATTCCATATACCGTAGTTCGTCGAAATACCCCCCCCCCCCACGAAATACCCCCACCCTCGAAATACCCCTCCTCAAAATCAGCATTCCGAAAAAATAACCCCACCCCTTCGCAATACCCCTCACTCGATTAACCCCAACCCCCGTAAAATTTCCACTATGAACAAATAAACCCATGTGCTATTTCGAGGAAACACGGTACATACTTAATCTGATTAATCGATTTTAATACCTAAAATTTCTAACGTAGCACCCCATCAAACCCAAAATATCACCCCACCAGGCCCCCACCTCGAATAGAACCCCCTTTCAAAATGGCGCCGCCCACAGACAGTGCCGAATGTTCGCACAGCGAAAATTCATTGCATGTAACAGTCATGAGCTTTAATTTAGCGCTGAAAAAACCGCCGGACGTCGCGTCGCAGGATGCTGACGTTTTTTGGAGCAGCCTTTTTTGCAGAGAGGAAGTTGATTGCGCCCAGATGATCGTGCTGGCGTGGGTTTTTTTACTTTTTTAGCTCTGGGGGCACTTCCAGACCCTGTAAATTGAATGCGTCATCTAAACGACGCTGTAAAATGTGATGTGTCAGTAAAACACCTGTCAAATGTCAAATATTATGTAAAAACCCTGTAAAGTGCCATGTGTATGCAAATCTTATTTTATCATATCCAAATCTTAAGTTTTTTGTATCCAAATATACTGTCAAAAAGTAAGATTTGGACACAAAAACATAAAATTTGAATATGGTAAAATAAGATTTGGATACACATGACACTTTACAGGGTCTTTTACATGACACATGACATTTTTACAGGGTCTGGGTGTGGCACCAGGGATAGGCTAGATTTTGACCCTCCTGGGGTTGCATAGATAGCAAATCGCTATTCCGGAGGGATGATAGCTGAAAAAGATTTCGGGCGGAGTGTTGCGGGGGTTCAATAGGCTTTTTCAAGGTGTAGAAGGAAGAATGGGAGAGAAATCGCTAAAAGTAGCTGAAAATGACTCAAAATATGAACGGTATATATACGATATATACATATACATTCAAATAATTTTATATTATTTTGTGGCATTTCTTTGAGATTCTTTTTTATATTTGATTATACCCCCTCAAAATTTGTTGGCGGAAAATAAACCCCCTGGGGGGTCTTTCGAGGGAATACGGTAGCTGTCCTGTCATAGACTGGCTTTAATGGAACGCAGGTTACAAGAGGCTGGTGGGCCCACTTCTGACGCTAGTTGGAACGATCCCTGGGCAACCCTTTTCCGATTGAAGTTGGCACAACATCCTAACCATTTTGTGCAAATCGCGCCGAGAAATGTTGGTTCCGAGTTTTTGAGAGTATTGTGCATTTTGATTTGTGTGGTTTGGGTTTTTTTATTTTGCTGGAGCCATTGACCGTGCGTGGCGTTCATTTTTCAGAATGTTTTCAGTTTTCAAAGATGCTAAGTTTTTCGCTGCTAAGATGCTAAGAATTTTGCTTTTCATTTGCGTAAGATACCGAGTGAACGCAGACTTTGCGTTGAATCCTACCATAATTTGAATGAAAAAATCTTGTGATATATTACGTAATTAATTATTCCATACCAGAAGCGAAATATATGATGAAAAAACTATACCTAATTTTTGGCCCATTATTCAGATGGGTTATGGTAGGTTTTCATACTAAGTGTGAGTGTGATGTCCGCCGAGTATACTCGGCAGACATTATGCGAGTCAATGGTCTAACGAATTTTTGTACAAGTGCCATTCTAACCCAATTTCATTGTTATTGACACTCGTATTTCATGCGTAGGGATGACCATCAACAAATTTTTCAATTAGATAAGTGAACGTCACCGTCGAAATTTGAATTTAAGATCTACACTTGATAAATATACGATATTTTCTTATTATTACAAAAATAGTGAGCATTTTATGTTATTCAGAGCAATTTTTAGATTTTCAAAACGATCCAGATTTAGCTAGTGGTGTACAGTGTACAGGGTCGTTCTTCCCTTGTTCTATCGCACGCACACATACGTACTTTTTTGTTGGAATTTGTCCGGGCTGTTACAATAAAATACCTTGTTATCTGCTTTCATATGACAATATGCGTGTTCAGTTTATTCTGTTCTCGCATAAAACGTCGGATTGAATAAGATTTACCATGAATCGATTGGAATGCATTCATTCAAATTCAAAATTAACTTAACAATTTTAACGAAATTTAAAATTGGTACGTAAGGGCCGAATCACTGATTCCTTTCATGTCTGCCGAGTTTACCTATATCTACTATTCACTGCACATAAATTTTTAACTCCACTTTTTTCAGACTGGCTGGCCGCGCTCCTTCGGCGTAGAAACGCTGCTATTTATTTGCATGTCGCACTTGCATATTTTGGCACCGGGCCAAGGCCTGAGTACAGCCGTGGTTAGACACGTTTACTCGGTTTGTTTCGTCCTTCATTTGTGGACAAACGATTCGACTCGTTTAGAGTAGGGTTCAAACGATATATCGTATCGAATATCGGATATCGATCATTTTTTAATATCGCATAACGATATCGAAAAGTCTTATCGTTCGAACCCTAGTTTAGAGTTAAAAAAATTATTTTAGAATTTTCGTTTTAGGATTGGAAGTCGACCGTAGCTGCGAGTATGGATTTGTGCGGCACTTGTCAATTGACATTTGTCAATTCACATTTGACACCCAAAATGGAAGCACTCAATCAGCGTATCGGGGTGATTTATATAAAAATTCAATTTTTTCCGCTTTTTGTCAGCTTTCTGTTTTGGCATTTTCTTTCATTTCCAGGAATACAGACAAGTCTGCGCTGGCATAAATTTCAGTAAAGGAAGCCAATGTGTTGCAGAAGAGTGAGTGAACTTTATTTCCACGTTATGCTGTATGTAAATATATCCTCGAATAAGTCCCTCAGAGGAGTTATTTTTCTTGATTATTGAGTTAGGGGGAGTTTTTCGAGGGGGATTTTTTTTGACCCAGTCAGAATAGGTAACATAATTATTCGAGCGGGGGCATAATCGAGAACAGGAGTCTCCTAGATTTTGACCCTTCGGGGGGTTGAATAGATAGCTGAGCGGCCTCCGGGATACCTAGATAGATAGCTGGGCGGTTTTGCGGGTAACCCCCACCCCAACCCCCCATTGGAGACCCCTGAACGAGAATTTACGGTGACTGCATCGGGATTGCGATGCGTTCATAAGAATCTTTCTTTTTTTCGATGCCAAATGCTGCTATGACCATCATTACGCCCACACGTTCAGTTACACGATTTGGTGCGGAGATCTGAACTTCCGCATCAGTTCCGCTGATCCGCACACTACCATCGAATTGGCAAATCAATGTGACACGGACGCCGATGCGATGCAGATTTTGCAAAGTGCCGATCAGGTACCAGTTTTGCATTTTGTCGAGCGACAAGAAGAGTTGTATGGTGACAAGTTTTAATTTTTTGAATTAAAGCCCTGGTAAAACCCCTGACCAGACCAGTCCCAGACCTTGTAAAAGACCCTGTAAAATATCACGTGTCATGTAAAATACCATGTAAAATGTCATGTGTCAGGTAAAAGACCCTGTAAAGTGTCAAATGTCAAGAAAGAGGACCCTGTAAAGTATCATGTGTATCCAAATATTATTTTAACGTACCCAAATCTTATGTTTTGTATTTTAAACCTTATGCTAAAAAGTAAGATTTGGATGGAAAACATAATATTTGGATACGTTAGAATGATATTTGGATAAACATGATACTTTACAGGGCCTTTTACATGACATTTGACACTTTACAGGGTCTTTTACCTGACACATGACATTTTACAGGGTCTTTGACATGAAACATGACATTTTACACGGTCTTTTACACTATACAGGGTCTTTGACATGAAACATGACATTTTACACGGTCTTTTACACTATACAGGGTCTGGGAGTGCCTAGGGTTGGAAAAAAAAACGTTTTTTTTAACTCGATGTTTTTTTTTAAAAGCTCCCAGATATGACCTAGTGTCAACATATATAGGTATATCAGACACTGGCAATACTCTGTGATGTTAAATATGACCATATAATGCCTGTGGAGCCATGGGATAGCATTATAAGTGGTGATTTGTGTCAAAAATATCCATTTTTCGTCGACATATCGTTCGTACATCGCCTTATAGTTGAATGTTCGTGACTTCAGGTAAAGTTTGGCACGGAATGGTGATCAAACAAGGTTATAAAAGGAGGTTGTTACTTTGGGAGTGAAGTTACACACTGTGGAGGTACATGGAAGCACATTACCTCAATATTATATATTACAGCAACATATGTCGGCTTATTCCACCCATGGTAGCACATAGAAATGGATGTTTTGATACTAAAAATGCAACAAAACCAATGAAAACAACCACCAATGTCAATTTGTGTGTGAAATTGCGCGCTTGCGCGCAAAAATTTTGCAAAATACCTAGTGCTTAGTACTAAAAATTTCAGCCGATGTTTTTTTTAAAAAAAAAACATTTCGGACGTCATGTTTAAAAAAAAAAAAAAAACGTTTAAAAAAAACATCGGCCAACCCTAGGAGTGCCCTCTGGAGTTTCATAACCCCCGCAGCTTCAAGTGTCGCTTCTAATAACTCACAGCTTTTCTGATAGCTGATCACTTTCCTTGTCACTTGACAGGCTGCGGTCACACTTTCACATCACTTTTTTCGCACTTTAACTCGCACAATTCCACTCAATTATGAGTTGTGTTAATCTGCCCAATGAATTTCACCCAGTTGGATCGCTGCCGATCATCTGGAAGTGCTTTCAATCAATTCAGTGAATCGCCGATCGAATTCAAGCCGACTTATAGATATCGCATCGGTTCCAGCGACTACGATCCCCTGTAAGTTCAGAGATTTGTAAATAAATAGTGTTTGGGCGAACTGCTTTTTTTGATGTCGATATTTGATTTTTTTGAATTTTTTTTTTCCTTTGTCAAAAAAGAAATACTCGATAGATTGTAAATATCAAATGTTTTGCCATTGGTATTCGATCCAATGTATCGTCCCAAACATGACAGTAAAATAAATACCTAATGCTTAGGCCCCATTAGGGTTGGGAATTTCAAAATTTTCGGTTCCGGTTCTCGGTTCCAAACCTGAAGCCGGAAGCCTGGAACCGCGGTTCACTTCGGGTCGGGTCGGGTTCCCAACCCTAGGCACATCCCAAAACTGATTTTTCCAAAACTTCACATGTCGCTTTAGACGTGTGCCCGCTTGGTGCGACCGTATTCTATACAAAGTGGAAGAAACTGTGGGCTCGCGCCTGGGCCGGCCCGCTGGTGACAGTCTCGCACCCTGTAAAGTGTCAAGTCTCATGTAAAATACCATGCGAGCTTGTCAAATTTCATGCAAATTGATAAAAGTAAGTAACTTAAATGTCAACTCAAGTTGTGGAAGGTCAAAAATGTCAAAAGTCCAGTAATATTTTTATTTTTTATTTTAATGGAGACTTTAATTGACATGACATTTGACACTTTACTTTACACCTTACAGGGTGCGTGACCGCCCCAGGTTCACTAAAATTGGAACAGACCGGTTACAGAGCGGCCGCTGCTGTAACTATCAGCGACCATAAACCGGTCATTGGCACTTTTGTCTTGCAGGTTTTTTCTTTTTTCTTTTTTTTGTGTGTGTGGAGTTTACCGCATTGTGATTCACTTTTCAGATACCCCGTGGTCCATCGAAAAGTGTGATTGTGTGGCCTGTGAGGTTTGTATTGGATACCGCGTGGATTGCGGGTGGGCTTTTTTCGGTGATCTCTTTTTTCGGCGGCTAATTTTTATTATCTTTTTTTCAGGCCGACCAAATGTATGCAATTTTATTGTCGAGATCGATCCTGCCACATTATTACCACTTTATTCGATGTCAATTTTCGATTGGATCGGAATTTATCACGTCAGTTTTTATGGGGCTTTGTGCGTTACATTTAAAGTTGTTAAATTCATAATATCATTCTTACCATTACCATTTAGAAATACCTTAAACACACAGCTTAACAACATATATTATAACAAACCTGGCAAAGTGCCAAAAAAACTACCTAAACACAAGGTAAAAAAACTTCGCGCAGGCACAAGAATTTCACTGTGACACAGCACCAAGCACATGGGTGTACACCGCATCCACATGGAGCACGCAGCCACCTGGTGCCAATCCCAGACCCTGTAAAGTGTAAAGTCATGTGTCAAATGTCATGTAAAATGTCATGCAGAGTGTCAATTGTCATGACAAACGTAAAGTAAAGTGTCAATTGTCATGCAAAGTCCAGTAATAAAATATTTTCTTTTTTTAATTAATATTTTACATGACATTTGACTTTTCAGTTTACACTTTACAGGGTCTGTGACTGCCCCCAGTACAGAGTGTCACCTTCAAGAGCCAATATGTCACCACGCCTGGAGTTTATAGACTGGGGTACTATAGTAGAGCAAAAATGTGTTTGGTCGGATTAAGTGACACTTTTCAAGTGAACAGTGTGTGAGGGTGAATTGTGATGTTGGGAATATTTTGCGGTTGTGATTGGAAGTGGTTAACGTAAATACGTTTTCTGGATCTTGAGTATTTTATGGATAGAGAAAGCGTATTTTTAACATTGCACATTGCATATGAAGGTAAACAAACGTAAAGGTTTCCAATTGTGGTTATTAGTGATGCTTTTTAAGTGCTTTCTCTGATGTTGATATTTTATTCCTCTGCTGGCGATAGCTTCTAATGCTGATTTTTTGGTGATATCAGGTGAAAAAAACAAATCGAGGTTTTATGTACAAACCTGTGCGCATACTTTCACATTTTACGCAGTAAAGTGCAATACATCGAATATTAAGCCAGTTACGGTGTCAATACAAAAGTAGTGATGGAAAAGCGCCATTTGTGCTTCTGCGCCATTGGTGCTGGTGTTCGTAAAGGCGCCATGGCGCTTGGCGTCAAAATCCTTTCACTTTTTCCATCACTATACTAAAGTCTTGCCACTTTGAGGTAAAAAATACTGCTATTTTTCAGAGTGCGAGTTTTGAGGGGTAATTGGAGGGAGGGTTATTTTTTGGCCAAAATTTTATTCACTCTCAATACTTATTTGTCGTTTGTGACGTACACAGGTGTAGAAAAATGCAACAAGTCCAAGACACCAACAAGACCAACATAGACTATAAGTCGGATAAAAAAAGCCATGTTCTAACGTAACTAGGTCATTGTTTTTTTACCGTATTTCTTTTAATAGAACGGCGTATTTATTTACCTCCAATAGAACGGCAAGTTTTGGCAGGTTTTTACACTCACGGAAACAATAGAACGGCAGCTTCAAATAGTACGGCACCTCTAATGGAGCGGCAGGTAGAACTTACGTTGAAAGGGGCCAAAACACAGAAATATTAGAAAAATGGATGGTGTGAACATCCAAGTTGTTCAGAACTACGATTCAAGGGTTGTTTTACATATGGTTTTGTATTAATTGATGCTTTTATATTAAAATGTTGTTCATGTTTCATTAAAAAGCACTACCTATTTCCTCGAAATACCGCCGGGGGTGATTGTTTCATAGTGGTCTCGAGAGGGGGGGGGGTATTTCGAGGGGGGGGTTATTATTTCACAAGAAATTTTTTTTAATCCCAGTACGAAATTGTCGTCTGAAACGTACGCAGACGTCGAAAAATACAACAAAAACCGCCATTTATAAGGTTATGTAGACTAATATTAGTATGTAGACGGTATAAACACTGTTCTAACGTGACACCAACATTGTTTTAACGTGTGTTCTGCATTACACAACACAAACTACAGTTATTGTCATGTACGTTCCCTTTACACTCAATTTGGGGGGGGTATTTCGAGGGGGGGTGATTGTTTCATAGTGGTCCCGTGAGGGGGGGTAGAACGAGGGGGGTATGTCGAGGGGAGTCAAAGGAAAAAAGCGTGAAAAATATCGGTGAAAAAAATAGAACGGCGGCCTCCAATAGAACGACAGTAGTGATGGAAAAGCGCCAGAAAAAAGGGCGCCAGGCGCCAATGGCGCCATGGCGCCATTCAGAAAGTGGGCGCCAAGCGCCAAGGGCGCCACAGAAAAAGGGCGCCAGGCGCCAAGGGCGCCATGGCGCCATTCGGAAAGCGGGCGCCAGGCGCCAAGGGCGCCACGGAAAGAGGGCGCCATGGCGCCATTTGAAAAATAGGGCGCCAGGCGCCAAGGGCGCCAGGATAAATAAGTGCATACAACACACTGCGTGTGCTGACAGTGTTTCTACAGTACCCTAGTACATGTATTCACTACTTAATTTGCGTTCTCCAGGGTGTAATGAACAAAGACAACACTAGCAACAAAAAAATTCGAGTAGAATTCACATGACAATTCAAACACAATGGATATTGTCATTTGACAACAATCCATTCACTTCAAATTGACTTTTCCAATCAATGTTTCCTCGAAATGGACAAAAAAACGGAATTGCAACGATTTGAATCCGTTGATTTATGATTTTGCAAGTTCAACGTTCCATCATTCCCGTCTTCTGATCTGTCAGACACATCTGATGAACCGTTGCACAAAAGATTTATACCCACTCACACCATTCGTCCATTTTTCTGGCGAATTCAAATCATCCATGAATGCGTTTTTCACCTTTTTAGCCATTTATACAGCACTCACCTTGAAACCGTGCTGGCGCCTTTTTGGCGCCCTTTAAAAGCAGGGCGCCAGGCGCCAAGGGCGCCACGGAAAAAGGGCGCCAAGCGCCAAGGGCGCCATGGCGCCTTTCAGAATGTGGGCGCCAGGCGCCAAGGGCGCCACAGAAAAAGGGCGCCAAGCGCCAAGGGCGCCATGGCGCGGCGCCCTTTGGCGCCCTCAAATGGCGCCAGCGCCATGGCGCCATTCCATCACTAAACGACAGGTATAAAAGTTGACCGAAAAATAGAACTGCGCTTTTCTATTAGAAGAAATACGGTGACGTGTGTTCTGCGTCACACACCTCTCAAATTGCAGTTTTTGGCAATTACAGATTGCGGAATTGGTACCTGGATTCCGTCTGACTTTGAATAACTCCCACGGGTAGGTAATTTTTTTTGTTTGTCGGACTGCACACTGTCTTTTCAGATTTCCTTCTGTGGGTTTTTGGAGGGGTTGGGAGTTCTCTCCTAGGGGAAAGTGGCTCCAGATACCTAGTGCCGGATCGTCTAAGGTCATTAATTGTTAAAACCTTAAGCTGAGTAGCGTTTGCGTCGTAACGAGCTAGTTTATTTGAGGACGCAGTTTCGCAGACAAAATCCTCCACTTTGGAACAAGTGTTACTTTACTTGAAAAAAGTAAATAACGGCCTGTGTTGGACGTGTACCAGTTAAATTTCCCACGAATTTCGCGCTTGTCGAAATGACCCAATCGTCCGAGCAGCCGAGCGCGAGCGAATCTGGCACCGTGCCAGAAAACAATGAAACTAAAAATGCGGACGAGAATTTAGTAGCTAGTCTGGAGAATGCTTTGGGCGCTCCGATTTTGGAAGCGTACAAATTGGCCGTGAAGTATTACAGGGGTGAGTTGTGGGATTTTTGTGCAGTTTCGGTCGTTGTTATTGTATATGCCGTTTGTGGCATTGTATTTCGGCAGACGGCCCAGACGCTAGTTGACATCGCGAATTAATGTCAACTAAAAAACAACAAAAGTAACAATGAAAATTAGGTGTCACGGTAAAGTATTAACTACGCTCTATCATATAGGACACTTGAAATTACATAATTTATCAAAATTTAGTTGAAACGAATTTTAATGTCGAGTAGTGTGTGTGGGTTGATAGTCGTCAGAATAAACAGAGCTTGGTGCATAATTTAAATAATATTTGTCGTCTGTGCGCCGATTTGTCGCTGGTGTGCTATTGGTTTGTACTATCACCTGAATTCATTTTTGGGTGATATGTCTTTTCACTTTTTTCAGACCGATTACACGCGAACGATTTAGAAATCTCGTACGAGGACCGAACTCTGCTGGCAGCTTACTCGAAACAGGTACTTTCTATGGCCCTGTGCCATTACGCATGTAAACCCATCACACATCTAGACCCGGCACGCATTTAACTATACCCTGCATGCTGAAAATATGCAATGAAACACATGATCTACATAGTGATTTTAATGGTGAAAATCTAAAAAAGTATGAAAATTAGCGACTTTGGGTGAAAATTAGGGTAAAATTGTTCAAAAGTACTCCAGATAGCATGGCAATTTGCATGGGGGGCTGTTCAGTGGAAAGTAGCTAAAAAAATTGCCTCTGGGATAGATAGATAGCTGGGCAGTTTGGGGTTTGGTCCCCCATTTTCTTACCCCTGCAGGTATAATGTGTATATAATGGGTCTACATGCGTAATAAGCCTGACCCCTTTCGGCCGTGTTTTTTAAAAATGTTACTTCGACTTTGTCCTGGCGAAATTCCATTTGTATTTTTCGAAATTTTGTCAAATTCTGAGAATTTTTGTCAAAACCCCGAATCGTCGTGTAGGTTGCGCACGGTTCATACGACCCCTCCAAACATGACGGCGCTGGATATTTCGACTTTTTCGGCAGCGATACAGTGTTTGTTTGCTTTTGTTTTATCTTCTGTTTTTTTTATGCCGTATTTCCTCGAAACACCCCAAGGGGGGTTCATTTTTCGCCAGCAAATTTTCAGGAGGGGGGCTTATTCGAGGGGGTCTATTATTTCGCCAAAGATTTTGTGAAATTCTACATACTCAGACATAGACAAATCTAACAATTACATCAGGGACGTAGCCAGGAATTTGACGCCCCCCCCCCCCTAAATTTGGCGCCCCCCCCCCCTAAATTTGACCCCTGTGGTAAAGGAATGGCGCCTTGGCGCCAGCGCCATTCGTAGGCGCGATGCCATGGCGCCATTGGCGTTGGCATTGGCGCCAAATAGTGCTGTACTTATATGTATTTTACATACATATACAGCGACGGGGGCGAATTTTCAGTGCTTTTTTGGTCCTAAACCACAGGTATAACTAAAATATACTGTGCGGCGCCGAAATGCGCGCTTGCGCGCAAAATTTTTCCGGACTGGCGACAAAATCGCTTTACGGAAGCACCATTTCGGGTATATTTTCTTGTCCGACCGGTGAAGGGGGGGGGCGGCCGCCCCCCCCCCGCCCCCCCCCCCTGGCTACGTCCTTGAATTACATAGACGTATTTATATGTGTTTATAGACATATTTAACTGTATATACACAAACCCTGCCCTAACGTCACTCAGTCATTTGTTCCAACGTGTGTTCTGTATCGTACAGTTCCAAGGACGTATCCAGGGGGAGGGCTGCAGGCTGCAGCCCCCCCTTCCCGGGGTGAGACATAAACCCCCCCGAAAATGCAACTTTTAGTACAAATTTTCGACGGTGTCTGCAAAAAATTTGCGCGCAAGCACGCATTTGTCCCCTAAACACCTGGTATTTTCAGCATATCGGTCCCCGTGGCACATACCAGAAAATACATCCAATAATGTACCTTTTGCTGTGAATGTACGTATATTTCCATACATTTACGGCGCTTTCTGGCGCTAGCGCCAACGCCAATGGCGCCATGGCGTGGCGCCTAGCGCTGGCGCAATTCCGTCACTGTACAGGCAAAATTTTAGGGGGGTGGGGCTGAGCACCCCCCCCCCGTTCACCGGGCTCCGTAAACAAGCAGCCCTCCCGCTCAAAAATTCTGGATACGTCCCTGTACAGATCACAAACCGCGGTATTTGTGGTATTTGTCGTGTACATGCTCGTTACACTCAATGTGGGTGGCGGTATTGCTAGGGGGGTTATTATTTCTCCAGCAAAATTTTAGGGGGGTATTTCGAGGGGGGGGGGGGGTAATTCTAGGTAATACAGTATTTTCTTATTTAGAAACTTGAATGCAATATCTGAAGTGTGTATGTACACCATCGGTCCAGTGTCGAACTTAACAACGCTATGTTGAAAATTCAAAATGGTCTCCATTTTTGTTCAAGAACACAGAATTACATGTTGGGCTTAATTGTGTGCAGTGTCTTGTGTCGGTGCATTGTGTGGCAGGATTTACCACACCGCAAAATTTCAAATTTGCAAAAAAATATCAGCGTACCGTTTACTGTAAAGCAGTTGCCGCTCTACCGCTCCCGACAGCCTTCACCCAGTCCCTGTCCCTGAAAATAAAAATAGTGCTATTCCCAACTCAAAGTCATTTGTTTAGTTCATGAAAGTTTTAAAAATGCATGTAAATAGTTGCCACTTCGTATTTTGTTTCGACAGTCATTGAATATTCGATAATTGAACTCCCGTTCCCAGTGACGGTCTTGACGCCTCACGCTAGGGGGCCCGTGCCGCTTGGCATGTAACCCGTTCGGCATGTAGGCAGCGGATCAGGGGTTTCCAAGGTTTTGACCCTCGTGGGGGCTTCATAGATAGCAAATTTCTCCTCTGTAGGGATAGATAGCTGAAAATTTTTCTGGGGCTCGCTGGGGCAAAATATAGATGTTATATCAAAATTGACAAAATGGAGCAAATTCTGAGTGAAGGGTGGGGGAAAAGTTTGCTCCACTTAGACAGTATATAGTTGAGAGATTTGGGGGCGGGGCTCAGGGGATCGTAGCCTCGGGATGGATAGCTAGCTGAGCAGCCCCCCCCCCCGCAACGGGTCTAGATTCCAAGCGGGTTACATGCCAAGCGAGCCTATGCCACGCTAGGGTGCTTCGTAAAATTGCCGCTCAATAACAATCTCCCCGTGCCTATTTATATTTCATGTATAAAAATGATGATAATAAAAATCATAATAATACTTGATTGCCGTTAGTCATCAGTTATGAGCTTAAGTTTCTTTATGATTGTAATGAATTCTAATAAATCATTGACAGAGTGTTAGGGACAAACCACGCGTGGCATGGTAGTACACAGGGCCGTATCCAGGGGGGGTGGCGGGGGGGCTGCAGCCCCCCCCCTTCCCGGGGTGAGACCAGAAAGTGACCGGAAAAAGCGACTTTTTCAACGTCAGCGTAAAAATTTTAGCGCGCATTTTTCACCAAACAAGATATAATCATTACTTTTTCTCCCTGTGGCCGCAAATCGTTAAACATACACTATGGTCAATGGTGTGCTTTTTGCTCTATTTGTATGTATATTTACATATATAGGGTGGCCCACGTCAGGCGCACGGTTTCAATTGGCTCCCAACACGTCAATTTTGAATGAAAACTGCTCAAGATTGGTATGGGGGTAGATAAATGTACCCCATTTGTTGTGTTAAGTGCACGGTTCCACATCACAAAAATTCATGTCGGAACGTGAAGCAAAGTTTTATACGTGTTTGAGCGTGGCGCATGTCAGGCAATTGTCTACCATAGCACCAATTATTCATAAAAATAGTCTAAATTTGGCATGACAGTAGATAAATGTACCCTATTTAGTATGTTAAGCACACACATAAATATCACTAAATTTTCACATTTATCACATCGTATGCAAAACGACGTCACTCCACAGGAATATCTACAATGGGACACTTTTGAAAAACGTAAATATGAAACTCTTTCATGTTCTGACACGAAATATTGCGATATGAAACCGTGCACTTAACACAACAAATGGGGTACATTTATTTACCCCCATACGAAATTCGAGCGGTTTTCATTCAAAATTGATGTGTTGGGGGCCAATCAAAACCGTGCGCCTGACGTGGGCCACCTGGTATATACAGCGTTCCATTGCACCCATGGCGTGGCGCCTACTAATGGCGCCAGCACCATGAAGCCATTCCGCCACTCTGTAGGTAAAGTTTTAGGGGGGGCTGAGCCCTCCCGTTCGCCGACCTCCTTAAACAAGCAGCCCCCCCCCCCTCCCGCTCAAAAATCCTGGATACGTCCCTGGTAGAACGCTAATGTTTATTACCCCACTGTTGTCTACTGAGGTGGCTGTCTGGCATCAGTTTATTCACCATACTATGTGTTCCAAAAATAGGTGTTTTTTAGAAAATATAATCTCAGAAAATTTGCCTAAAAAATATATAATGAAATCCCTCTGAAAAGCGCAGAGAAAATATAAATTAAAAAAATACAGAGGAGAAATTTGTCGATATTTTATTATCACAAAATAAATAAAATTAAATATCTCCGGAAAAGCAGGAGAATATATAAAAGATTAGATTTTTTCTCTCATATTTAAAAAAAAGATTTTTGTAACGCTATGACCACATTCACATGCTAAAACTGGGATCTGCGTGGTCATTCAACCGAGCTAAGCTCCCGCTATCTTATTCATCATTACTTTTCCAATACCCGTCGCTTATATTTATTTATGATTCACAGTGGCATTTCCCATCCGGCCATATTGACTAGCTATTTGATTGGTTTGAAATTACAGTGCGCCCTAACCCGCTAAGGTTACCTTTAAAGTGAACTACTTAATTAGGTAAGGTTTCCGCTTTTAATGACACTTTTTGATCTGAGAAATGGCGGCAAGAACGTTCGCCTTTTTTAGTCATTTTTGTCAGTTTGATTTTGCGTGCAAGTGGAATTAGAATTAGAATATTACTTTTGCAAAAACAAAAAAATCCATTTTTGTGTCAACTCCTTTAGTTGAATATAATCTTTGTCACTTTGGGTGATGGGAACTGAAATTTTCTCCTTATGATAGCAGTGGCTTTTTTCAGCTTATTTTCCAAGAGAAGGTAAGTGAATTTCAAGGGATGTACAGAAGTACTTTGGAGAACCACTGCGCAGATGTTAGAGATAATATAGAGAAAAGTCGCTAGTTAAATATTAACACTAAATAAATACTACAGCTATCCGAACAACTTACAAATTGATTTTTACGCGAAATTTTGCATTTGCATGAAAAAAATTTGCCAATGACTTGCGGGTGCCTACCTATTTTATCACTACTAAAATCATGATCATTCTTTTCTAAAATCGTCTGATTCGACGAATTTGAAATTTGAGTCCGGTGTTTTAAAAAAGATAAAAAATTAAGTATATTTTCATTACCAAAACAGTGTATAAAATTAAATTACAATCAGTGTTTTACTCTGCTTATTACACACGTAATTATCAATTCGACCTCGCACACCAGGGACTTATCCAGGATTTTTGAGCGGGGGGGGCTGCTTGTTTACGGGGGCCGGCGAGCGGGGGGGGCTCAGCCCCCCCCCCTAAATTTTTTCCCTATATAGGGACGGAAAGGCGTTTTGGCCTAGCGCCATACCATGGCGCCACGCCATGGCGCTATTGGCATTGGCGCCAGCGCCAGGAACCGCTTTATATAGATTTAAATATGCATACATATCGGCGAAAGTTGCAAAAATGTGCTCATTTTCAAGGATATTTGTTTACAGGAACTGATCCGCTAAAAATACAATGTATGGGGAAGAAATTGCGCGCTTGCGCGCAAAAAATTTTAAGAAACATCGTAAAATGTATAGGAAAAATTGCATTTTCCGGGACTTTTTAGGTCTCACCCCGGGAGGGGGGGGGGCTGCAGCCCCCCCCCGCCCCCCCCCCCTGGATACGGCCCTGTCGCACACTGAAATATGCACCGTTTAATTGACGCCCCCGGGTCAGTACTTTTTACGCCCCCCATGGGTCACAATCGCACAAATCTGTTGCATATCCGCCCTAGTAAAAATGTGGAAAAACGCGGGCGGCGGGCACTGAATAGTGATGGAAAAGCCCCAGGAATAATGGCGCCATTCAAATTAATGGCGCTGGGCTAAGGTTCAAATGGGATCGGGGTTGGGATTTTTTTGATTTTTTGGACCAGGGGCGGGATTGGTATTTGAGATTTCGGGATTAGTGTCTCGGAATCGGGACCGGGATTGGCGTTTTGTGGGATCAGGATCGGGATTGGCGTTTTTGGGATCGGGATTTTGGAAGAAAGTTCTGATTTTAAGTTTTATCTTTAATTTGTCATAAAAATGGTATAAAACATATCGAGTGGGAAAAAGTAGCATAAGGTGGAATTAGGGTTGGCCGATGTTTTTTTTAAAACGTTTTTTTTAAAAAAAACGTTGTTTTTTTTTAAAAACATGACGTCCGAAATGTTTTTTTTTTTAAAAAAACATCAGCCAAAATTTTTAGTACTAAGCACTAGGTATTTTGCAAAATTTTTGCGCGCAAGCGCGCAATTTCACACACAAATTGACATTGGTGGTTGTTTTCATTGGTTTTGTTGCATTTTTAGTATCAAAACATCCATTTCTATGTGCTACCATGGGTGAATAAGCCGACATATGTTGCTGTAATATATAATATTGAGGTAATGTGCTTCCATGTACCTCCACAGTGTGTAACTTCACTCCCAAAGTAACAACCTCCTTTTATAACCTTGTTTGATCACCATTCCGTGCCAAACTTTACCTGAAGTCACGAACATTCGACTATAAGGCGATATACGAATGATATGTCGATGAAAAATGGATATTTTTGACACAAATCACCACTTATAATGCTATCCCATGGCTCCACAGCCATTATATGGTCATAACTCATATTTAACATCACAGAGTATTGCCAGTGTCTGATATACCTATATATGTTGACACTAGGTCATATCTGGGAGCTTTTAAAAACGTTGTTTTTTTTAAAAAACGTTTAAAAAAAACGTTTTTTTTATAAAAAAAACATCGAGTTAAAAAAAACGTTTTTTTCCAACCCTAGGTGGAATCATGAGGTATCGGTTCACATGTGCAAAATCGGGTTTAATTAAGTTGAAAATTTTTACCGGGATTGGGATAAGGGTTACATATAATGTCTTTGCGGGATCGGGATTGGGATTTGAAAATTTTTCGGGACCGGGATAGTGAACCATTTTTTGAGATTTCAGGCCCGGTTTTCGGGATTGCGACTGCAAAATTCCCAAAAAAAATTCGGGATACGGGAACCCATTCGAACCCTATGCTGGGCGCCAGAAAAAAAGGAGCCAATCGCGCGCCGGCGCCATTAAAAGGCGCCAGCGCCATGGCGCCTTTTCATCCCCAGTACGGACCAATGCTTTTAGCATTATCAGCTAAGAGCTTGTTAGCTGGTGGATAGCCCAGAGGCTACTTGTTAGTGTATCCTCGCTGAAATGCAATTTTCGGCCGACCCAGCGCATTTCTGCCCTCGAGCAGAATTTTCGCGCTGAAACTGCGCATCAATTTCGTCTTTTCTAAGCTATTTATATGCGATATTTTCTTAGGTAGTTTGGGCCTCCTCGCAGAAAAGGTTATACTCGGCTGACTGCAAAGTGCGCAGAAACTTACCGTAATTTTGTGAATCAAATCTTGTGATAAATAAATTTCGTAATTGATTATTCCATGGTAAAAACGACATATTATGCTGATAAACTGCAATTTTTGGTTCATTATTCAGATGGGTTATGGTAGGTTTCAATACTAAGTGTACTGTCCGCCGAGTATAATTTAGATGCGATATTTCTTGGGTAGTTTTCGAGGGTCTCCTCGCAAATAAGTTACTTGGAAATGAATTTTTTCGTTGTTGTTTGCGTCTTTGAAAAACAGATTCCGGCTTTATTTTCGTGTCTGCCCGTTTCAATTTGCGAAATGCAGTATTTTCATGTCCGGCGGTAATTGCAAGTGCGCGGTTCACCCGAAATGACCACCAGTGCGGCTGGTAGGGTTCAAACTGGATTGACCTTTCGGGATCGGGATCGGGATTTGGCTTTCGGGATCGGGATTATGGACATTGTTCTGATAATAAAGGTTTTTCTTTCTTTGCCATGGAATAAAATAAAAATACACATGGATGCCATAAAAGAAAGTGGCATAAATTGGACACTGTAGGCTCACATTTCTTAGTGCAAAAAGTCATTTGTTAAACTTTTTTATCATTTCCATTAATTTTCCCGGGATCGGGTTTGGGATTTCGGCACGGGGATCGGGATTCGTTATTACATTACAGATTACGGACGGGATCGGTGTCGGGACTGCCAAATCCCAAAATTCGGGATCGGGATCCCGTTTGAACCCTAGTGACTGCTGGTGTTCACATAATAACTCTGTTGGGACAGCAAAAGTTCACCCGCTTTTAGCGATTGTGTGTGGAATCACGGTGCCGCGCGAGCTTTTTCGTTGCACGTGTATTTTGACGCTTCATTCCAGTTTTCCTGTGCTACTGACACCTTTTTTATTTCGAATCGTGAGTGCATTCGGTATTCATGCAGATTACCGTATTTTTTCGATCACATTGGCTGCCAATGGATCGGGCCAAAGTAGTTTACCGGTAAACTAATAATATAGTAAACTCATATATCACCTTCTGAGCGCATCTGAGTTTACTGGAATGTGTTATTTTTATCTCCGCTATCTGTAGTTGACCAACAGCTCATTCAGGTAAACTCAAGTGTCGTTCAAAGCTGATAAATTAGTTTACTAAGTTGTTAGTTTTTAGGCAGTAAACTAGCGTGCGCAGTGCCAATGTATAGATAGCTTGAGCATTTGGGGGGGGGGGGGTAGCCACAGCGGGTCTGTGCCGGTGCGCATCTAAACCCGGTGCACATGTAGGCCAAATTTCCCGCATTTTTTCATCACACTGATATTTCAGTCACTGAAGTAAATCAGTCCTCGTACTGTTCAATTCTCTACAAAATACACCTAATAGCGTGCCCGTCGCTCAGTATGTATATATTGCAGCCCCCCCCCAAATCCGCCAGCTATCTATCCCGGAGACCGCTCAGCTATCTATCTATCCCGAGGCAAAATTTTTGGCTACTACCCCCAAAGACCCCCCCCCCCCAAATCGCTCAGCTATCTATCTATCTGGAGTGGTTTTTTAGAAATTTTGCCCCAATTTTCGCTCAAAATCTCTAATTTTTGCACCTTTTTGTAGTTTTTCACCTTCAAAATCGTGCTCTCCGGCTATATGCATGGTTATATGCCTGGTTTTAGCCATTTTAAACATACTTTTAGCCACTTTTAACCGATTACTAGCGATTTTTTCCCCTTTCGGCCTTCTATGCACCGAAAAAGCCTATATATTTTGCCCCCGCGAGTAGGGTGGCAGAATTTACCGTACCGTACCGTACCGCATTTTTGGGAAATTTACCGTACCGTACCGTTTACCGCACTTTTAGAAATTTACCGTACTGTACCGCGTACCGCATTTTCCAAAATTTACCGTACCGTACCGCGTACCGCACTCATTTACCGCAGAAAATGCGGTAAATTTTACTCAGATTGACCTTAAATATGGCAGTTTATAGATGAAAATTTATGTGGTGTTCTGAATTTTTTTGCGCGCAAGCGCGCTAATTTCACAACATTGTTTGAAGCCCTTTCATTTCGGCAAGCACTATTGCTATAAATCATGATTTACATTAGTAAAATGTGCTTTATAAAATCGAGCCATGTGCTACAAGATGCTCTTAAGGTGTAAAACATCACCCTCAATGTATTTACTTTTTAGTTTAAGCTTATCTGTTGCAGTGATATGTTTTATGTATGGCTATATACTCATTTTCAACTATTTTCACCTACTTTTAGCAATTTTTTTACCCACTTTGGCAATTTTTTCTCCATTTCTTCCTTCTACACCTTGAATAAGCCCCTACATTGTAGGTAATGTAATTCTATGTCATCATACTGCTATTGTGTTCTTAAGTCCCATTTATCAGATTGTGTAATTGAATTTGGTGTCAAATTATGAAGTAAAGGTTGTCTGTAGTCCCGCATTGATACATTTCTGACATCGGAAATTTACCGTACCGAACCGCGAACCGCACTTTTCAGATTTACCGTACTAGGGATGGCCAGCGCTTTTTTTCAAGCGCTTTTTTTTAAAAAAATGCCGCTTTTTTTTAAAAAAGCGCAAGGGTCCCAGCGCTTTTTTTTAAAAAAGAGCGCTGGCAAAAATTTTCAGTACCTACGCACTAGGTATTTTCCGATTTTTCGCGCGCAAGCGCGCGATTTCACATGCACATTAGCACTGGTGGTTGTTTTCATCGGTTTTGTGGCATTTTTAGTTCCATTGCTTCTATTCCTGTATGCTATCATGTAATAATAAGTAGTGATATGTTAGTGTAGCATAGAATATCCAGCCAATGTCCTACCACATACTTCTACAGTGTAAAACATTACTCTCAATGTATTAGCCTTCTCTTATAGCCTTATTTATAAGCACTATTTCATGCCTCACTTCACTTGAAGTCGCGAAACATTCACAAAGGGTGACATACATAATGAATCAAAATTAAAAGTATTTTTTTTGGCAGAAATCGCCACTTATAATGCTATCCTATGGCTACACAGCCATTCTATGGCTATATATCATCACAAGTACTGCCACTTGTCTGATATACCTGTATATATTGATACAGAACCATATTTGGGAGCTTTTTAGTGAACGTGCAGACATTTTTTTTAAAAAAGCGAAAAAAGCGCGTTTTTTAAAAAAAGCGCTTTTTTTCCATCCCTATACCGTACCGTACCGTTTACCGCAAAATTGAAGATTTACCGTACCGTACCTTTTACCGCAAAATGAAAATTTACCGTACCGTACGGTTTACCGCAAGGCCGTACCGTCTGCCACCCTACCCGCGAGCCCCCCCCCCCCCAGCCCCCCCAGAAAATTTTTTCAGCTATCTATCCTTCGGGAGGAGCGATGTGCTATCTATCCAGCCCCCGCGAGGGCCAAAATCTTGGAGACCCCTGATTTACATACATATCAGCGATATTTGGCACCAAAACCAATGACGCCAGCGCTTTGACGCCATTTCGTCACCATGTGGGTAAAATTTTAGCGGGGGGCCTAAGCCACCCCCGTTAACCGGGCTCAGTAAACAAACGCCCCAACTGAAAAATCCTGTATATGTCTCTGCCCCCCCCCCACGATCACCGGGTCTACATGTGCACCGGGTTTTCATGCGCACTGGGTTCTCACCGCCACACCCCCCTATGAATCCCTGCATGTCTGTGATTCAGACACCGTTCTCAAAAGGAACTTTCGATTTCCACCAATAAAGTTGCAATGTTCTACCAAAAGTGATACATCAACAAAGTTCACTTTAAATGACCCTTTTTATTGCTATTCCGTGGATTTTATGACCACAGAAGACATGAACACTTGACATGACATGAGCAATGGTATAACTTGCTTGGTACCGATAGCTGTAAATACATCGTCTATATACCCTCCCAGATGATTTTGACGACAAATGGGTACAATTTGAAAAATAATTGGTTCTATTTTTCGATCGCGGGCTAAAAATAGAAGTTTAACGAGCCCTCGGCGCACAATCGCTGGATGTTTACCGGCATATTTTAAAAAATGTTAGAAATTCTGCTATGAACGTCTTCAATATAATTTTTAAGTATACTCCGGTTACTTTACACTCTGCATGCGTGGTTCTCGCTGGAAGTGTGCCAACAATGGTTAATGCGTGCGAGTTTCATAAAAGATGACAAAATTGATTGTTGATATAATGTTATTCATTACCATGTTCACATCGATGAATATTTTAAATCTTTTTACAGAAATCGCATGATTAAATAATCATTGGCACGCTTGAACACGAGACATAAATCAGTGCGAGGGCAGAGTATCATGTACGCCGAGTATATTCACGCGTTTATCTCTGGCATCTCCATAGCTGCGCTTTGTCTAGGATCTCCAAACCTTGTGTCTATAGCTTATCATGTCGAAGTCAATCGCTTTTTTACATATGGGAAAAAACTGAAATATTTTTTTATGATCAATTTTTCAAGTTGCATTTAAACTTAATTATATGTTTTTCGCCATTTCTCTAATCAAAGCGCCACAAACTTGTAACACACATTTCATCGCTGCCGAAAAGGGTGGCTTTGCGGTAAACGGTAGGTACGGAAAATGTGAAAGCTGCGGTACAGTACGGTAAATTTTGTAGGACTGCGGTACGGTAAATTCTGCCACCCTACTCCTCCCTGATTGAATGATTTCAATCACACCCCCCGCACAAACCAATCACCCCCCCCCCCAATCTACCCCCCCCCCAACTCAGCGAGTGCTGGCGCACGCTGGGGCCCACCACGCGTCCCGTGGCCATGGCCGGCTTCGTGTCCGTGCTCGACCGCGTGTGCCCCCCCTTCAGGCAGGCGGTGCTCAGCGGCGGCTGGGGGTTGCCCCCGATGCAGGCGGGCGCCACCGGCGTCGACATTGGCACCCCCGACGGTGTGAATGGGCAGATTGCCAGGTGGGGTGGGGGGTTGGTTGTTTTGAGATGATTGTGTGGTTTGTGGTGGGGTTTTGTGGGGCGTTTTCAAAATTATATGATGACATTCGCAATTTCATTCACACTCAAAACATCCGCCTTGCATAAGCGTAATGGTCCCATACACACTGGTTGACATCGCTCATAAATGTCAACTGAATGTCAGCACGAAAAAGTTCACAACAAAGTTGAAAGCGTCACAACATAAACCATGAAAATCAAGTGTCACGATATATGTATAATCAGCTATGCTTTATCACATCAAAGTTGAAATCACATAATTAACCAAAATTTAGTTGAAATTAGTTTAATTAGCCATGAATTTCGATGTCAACTAGTTAGCGGGGCCCAATCTACACGATAAAGATTTTCCTCGTTTCAACATACCGCATACAATCTAGTTGTCACATTTATGGTGATTAGATTCACTACTTCTGCACATCCCGAGGCAAAATTTTTGGCTACTACCCCCAAAGACCACCCCCAAATCGCTCAGCTATCTATCTTTCTGGAATGTTTTTTGAGAAATTTTTCCCCAATTTTCGCTAAAAATCACCAATTTTCGCACTTTTTTATAGTTTTTCACCTTCAAAATCGTGCACTCCGGCTATATGCATGGTTATATGCCTGTTTTTAGCCATTTGAAACCTACTTTTGGACACGTTTAACCGATTATTAGCGATTTTTTCCCCTTTCGGCCTTCTATGCACTGAAAAAGCCTATATATTTTGCCCCCGCGAGCCCCCCCAAGCCCCCCCCAGCCCCCCATAAATTTTTTTCAGCTATCTATCTCTCCGGAGCTTATCTATCCAGCCCCCGCGAGGGCCAAAATCTTGGAGACGCCTGAATTTTACCCTTTCCGTTTTCCGTAAAAAGTTTTTTTTGACACCCTAGCCATGGTGCCATAATTTTTAATGTGCCATGGCAGGGCCCTACTATATGTAGGTGAGCTCTGGTGAAACTCATTGGTTTGTTTCTTTCACAAGTATTATGCTATGTGAACAAATAAAGCGTGAGCATGTCTCTGAGCCGGAAGTAAGTTATTTATCTTTATCAAAAAACTGTAAATACGATTTTGGAAAACATTTGCTTGACAAGTTCACAAGTGCCCCCCCCCCCAGGGACGTAGTCAGGATTTTTGAGCTGGGAGGGGATTGTATACAGGGCCCAGCGAACGGGGGGGGGGGGGCGGCGCCAAAATTTGACCGCTGTGGTAATGGAATGGCGCCTTGGCGCCAAGAAATGCTGTATTTACGTGTATGTATTTTACATACATATACAGCGATACCCCCCCTGCCTACGTCCTTGCTCCCCTTTAATGCCACTAATCAAAACCTCAACCTTTTTTTGATTCCGCAAATCCCAAACATATCTGCGCACGGCCGGCTAGCAGGCGTTTCTTTGACGCAACCGGCGGGATTATATACTCAAGCATATGCGAATGTTCAATGTGTACACATGTGGATACATCTCGGCATACAAAAGCGTACCACAATTGTCGGTACACTTTGATTCCCCCAGTATCAACTAAGGTGACCCAACACTTTTGGGACGCGTGTGAATTCCGAGCATGACTAGATGGAACGCGATTCCTTCGTGGCTCACGCTTCAAGCTACCAATCATGCATGTGTTAGCTTTGTGCGAGGCGAGTACATAGCTTGAGTTTGTACTCTGCGCATGTGACAAACTGGGTAGTTATTTGCATGGATTTTTTGTGCGCCATATTTTGATGGATGGATTGAGATTTTTATCAGTGGAATTTTGATTTCGTTTTGTATTTAGTTTGCTGTAAATCAATCGGTATTGATGTATTTTACGTGTGTAGTTTCTGTGTGCATTTAAATACAACATAGTTTTCAATTGCTTGTTTTTATTGAGTTGAGTGAAAAATGGTAACTTACTGTGGAAACTGTACAGACTACCTATGTACTTTTCCTAGATAAAATACCACCGCTATATACGGCTCTGAGATGTTTAACCCTGCCTGACATTGACAATTTTTCATCATTGATTGATATTCCAATTTCGTGCACAAATAATGCGCAGCTCAATCAGATTTGCTGAGCGAAAATTGCGCCAATTTGATGATGAAAATGTTTTTTGTTAGGCACGTCGTTTACTAAACCCTTGCCTGTTTACTAAACCCCACTCCCAGGGGTAGGAAAGAAGGGGGTGGGGGGGTTACCCCCAAACCGCCCAGCTATCTATCTATTCCGGAGGCAAAATTTTGGGCTACTACCCCCTAAACCCCCCCGCCCCCCAAATCGCTCAGCTATCTACCTATATGGAGCGATTTCCGAGAAACTATACACCAATTTTCGCTCAAAATCGCTGTTTTTCATACCTTTTTTATAGATTTTCACCTCCAAAATCACTAGTTCATGTATCTAACTGTCTTTTTCAGCTATTTTCAGTACTATATGTGCCCTTCACCTACTTTTAGCGATTGTTGTCCCTTTTCTTCCTTATATATGTACTCGGTGGACCGCAAAGTTATGTGGACCCTATGCGCCCAAAACTAGTTATGTCTTGGTCAATAACGCGCGAGCAGGAAACTTATGTATGCACTTCACAAAAATGATTATTTTAAATATAAAACGGCGGAGTCGCGTACAAACGATGTTGTTTTACAAACAAACGCGTACAATGTTTTTCCTGATACGTTTTTTATTTTTTCTGGAACAATTTTTTTCTTAACGATGACGTCATGATGGAGTGTTCCCTTCAGAAAAATGCATAGCATACACAAGGTCCGAGTATACACCTTGAAAAAGCCTATATATATTGAACCCCCGCGAACCCCTCTCAACTAAGGCTCGTTAGTCGTTAAAGTTGGGGGGCTGAAAATTCATACGTTGTTGGAGAAATGTATGAGCTTTCTTTTGATGCCGATAAAACCCCCCTTGAAAAAAACGTCATCGTGACGCGCGGTGAAAACTAAGTAACAAAAATCGGCGCGAACGAAAATTCCGCTGGGGATTATTAATAAAATGTAATTAATAAGTTGATTAAATTTTTTGCACTTACTTGTATTGAAAACGTATTAGCGGTCACGATATGTGGTTGTCATGGTTTCAAGACTGTCTTTAACGATGATCTTTCCCATGCATCTGTCGCTTTTATATAATTAGTTTCTTTAGTGGGTATTTATTTATTTATAAATTTTTGTAGTCCACCAAACCTTATATCAGATTGGGCCCACGCACGCTAGTTGACATAGCAAATTTGTGTCAACTCAATGTCAACTAAATACCACTAAAAAATTCAAGCATCACACTTAACAGAAACAATGACAATTAAGTGTCATTGTGTAAAATTAAGTACCGTATATCCTCGAATAAGACCCCCTCGAATAACTTCCCCCCTTGAATACCCCCCCCTCAAAACCTCTGACGAAATAATAACCCCCCCCTTGAATAACTCTCCCTCTTGTATAACTCCCTCTCTTGAATAACTCCAATTGAAATTTGGCCATATTTGGGACACAAGGTTTTTGCCTGACTCGACTGTAAATTTTGGCATAGTTCTTGTCGGACTGCCTCGTAGGATATTGTCCAAAACATTTATTTCTATACTAATTTTTTAACATATTTTTTAAAAAATTGCACGCAAGCGCGCATTTCCATACCACACGCAAGATAGCTATAACATTCATTAGCTTCGCAAAGGTATGTATAGAATGATGCGTAAAGAAAGGTGCTTTATTTCTATACAATTCTACATGATGAAACTTTTCGGAATTTTTAAATTTTGGAAAGTGTTGTGTGATAATTTTATGTGAAAGTGCGTATTTTCCAGCTATGATCTATGATCAGCAGATCAGTCCCGGTAACTTCAAATTATTGTAAAATACGTAATTACATAACGTTCTCGAACCATCCTATTCGGAAAGTACGTAAAAATTAATTAAAAATAGTAATTTTTGATATTTCCCCACTTCTTAGACTTTTTTTGAGTCCACGTCAACATAACGATTAGCTAGCGAGTACTCTTGAATTCTAAGGACCCCCCCTCCACACTGCCGCTGACCCCCGTCGAGACTACGGTTCAAACGGGATCCCAATCCGGAATCCCGATAATTTCCGGGATTCGGCCGTTCCGATCCCGAAATCTGAAAATCCTAATCCCGATCCCGAAAATTTTCAAATCCCAATCCCGAAAATCCGAAATACCAATCCCGATCACGATTCCGAAAAGTCAATCCCGTTCGAACCCTGGTTAAGACCCTATGCAACCTCTAAACTTCCACATCCAGTAATAGTCCATTAAAACAACCTTTTCCTTTTCACGTCCAAAAATAATTCTAAATTAAATCGAAATCTTAATTTTTAATCGAAATATTTCATTTCCAAATTTAGTCCCAAAAATGCAAAATTGACTCGTAAACGCGCAGCGGCGGGGCGCCAGTGGTTTCTGGTCCGGACGAAAGTGAACTGCACCAGCGCGCGGAGGAACAGCGTCGCAGATACGAGGCTCAGAAGTTGGTACCAGTAAATCAGGGGTCACCAATGGGGGGGGGGGGCGTGGCGTTTAGGGTTGGCCGATGTTGTTTTTAAACGTTTTTTTTAAACTTGTTTTTAAAATAAAAAAACATGACGTCCGAAATGTGTTTTTTTTTAAAAACATCGGCCGAAATTTTTAGTACTAAGTACCAGGTATTTTGCAAAATTTTTGCGCGCAAGCGCGCAATTTTACACGCAAATTGACATTGGTGGTTGTTTTCATTGGTTTTGTGGCATTTTTAGTATCAAAGCATCCATTTCTATGTGCTACCATGGGTTAATAAGCCGTCATATGTTGCTGTAGTAAAAAATATTGAGGTAATGTGCTTCCATGTACCTCCACAGTGTGTAACTTCACTCCCACAGTAACAACAACCTCCTTTTATAACCTAGTTTGATCACTATTCCGTGCCAAACTTCACCGGAGTCACGAACAGTCGACTATAAGGCGATATACGAATATGTCGACAAAAAATGGATATTTTTGACTAGGGTTGGCAAGCGATTTTTTTAAGTGATTTTTTTTTTAAATTTCGATTTTTTTATAAAAAAATCGCAGCACCCGTACCGATTTTTAAAAAAAAAAATCGCTGGCTAAAAATTTTGGTACTCGAGCACTAGGTAAAATGTAAGAATTTTGCGCGCAAGCGCGCACTTTCATGCAAACAATCCATCAGTTACTTTTGTCATTGCTTTTACAACCAATTTGGGGGTGTAGTACGCATTTATGTGTGCTTTTAAGTGTGTAAGGTAGGCTGTAAATCATTTTAGGAAGTATTCGTAGTTATGCTTTGTGTTGTCACATCAAACATTTATGCAAATGCATCCATGTTCACTTCTAATATGATTTATAGTTTGTTCTGAGCAAGAACATGCTATTTCTGCAAACAAAATTGCAAATGGTCGATGAAATGTGATTCACGTCACAAATATAACAATTTAATTACTTTTACACTTGAAAATAACTGACTTTCGAGCTTTTCCGAAGCTCTACAGTACTTATATTAGCACAGAAAGCATAAGTGTGCACTCTCTATCAATTTATATGGCTTTTATTACCCCCGTAGGCGATTTTAAACAGAAATGGGGCTAATTTTGACCCCAGCGATTTTTATTTAAAAAAATCGATTTAAAAAAAATCGATTTTTTTAACAAAAATCGGGGTCGTTAAAAAAATCGATTTTTTTCCAACCCTATTTTTGACACAAATCACCACTGATAATGCTATCCCATGGCTCCACAGCCATTATATGGTCATATATAACATCACCGAGTATTGCCACTGTCTGATATATTTACCTATATATGTTGACACTAGGTCATATCTGGGAACTTTATAAAAAAACGTTTTTTATTTTAAAAAAAACGTTTTTTTTATAAAAACCCATCGAGTTAAAAAAACGTTTTTTTCCAACCCTAGTGGCGTTTACCTTTTTCTTCCTTCTACACCCTGAAAAAGCCTATGTCGAACCCCTGCAACCCCCTACCCCCCCTCAAAGTTTTTCCAGCTATCTATCTGCCCCCGAGGCCGCTCAGCTATCTATTCAACCCCCCGGAGGCTCAAAATCTAGGAGACCCCTGCAGTAAATACAGAGCTCATCATCCAACGAAGGGGACCCCCCCCAAAAAAAAAAAGAAAAGAAAAGTCTTCCCTGTAATCAATGAATGGGGAATCGGCTGGTGATGGAATGGCGCCACGGCGCTGGCGTATTTTGAAGGCGCAGCGCCATTTTTCTGTGGCGTCAGCGCCCTAATTTCAAATGGCGCTATTGGTGCTTGGCGCCTTCTTTCTGTGGCTCCCTGTTTCCGAATGGCGCCATTGACGCTTGGCGCCCTTTTCTCTACCATCACTAGTAGTGGCGCTCTCGTCATTTTTAGACATTTTTAGCCCCCCCCCCGCCCCCCCCGCTGGCTACGTCTTTCGCTTCTAGATAGATATGACAAAATATTCATCTGGGGGCAGTCCCAGACCCTGTAAAATGTCAAATGTGACGCAAAGCGTCAAAAGTCATGACAATGCAACATTGTTCTGTGGTCTGTGATTGTCACTTGCTTTTTCAACATTTTCACTTGCTAATTTAGCTCAATTGTAAAATTCACCAATTTCGCAGGCAGCAGATCCAAGACGCGCTGAACGCGCAAACGAGTCACCAGTTTCGCGCTTACGCCCAGCAACAGTGCCCCGGCGATCCGCATAAGGTTTGTGTCTGATTTGAGCTTTTTGGTGAATTGTGCAAGTAGGGTCGCTATTTGAGCATGTGCTTCTGTGCATGTTTACCCGCTGTGCATGTCAGGGGTTTTCTAGATTTTGACCCTCCAGAGGATTGGATAGGTAGCTAATCGCTCCTCTGGAGGGATAGACTGCTGGAATAATTTTTTTTTGGACTTTGGGGTTTCAATACGGGGGCTTTTTGCGATTTTTCTACCTCTTTTCTACATCTTGAAAAGTAGGTGAAAAATTACTGAAAATGGGTATATAATAGGGTGTCAAAAAAATTTTTTTACGGAAAACGGAAAGGTAAAATTTTTTCACTTTACGGAAAACGAAAAGGTTAAAAAAAAATTCTGCCGGAAAACGGAAAACGGAAAGGTAGAAAATTTTTCACTCAGCGGAAAACGGAAAATGGGAAGGTAAAAAAAAATTGTCGGCCGGAAAACGGAAAAATGAAATGCCGGAAAACGGAAAACGGAAAGCAAAATTTTCACGGAAACAGAAAAAAATAAAGTGAAATTAGCACGGTAATAGACAAATTTGCAGAAGGAAAACCTGCATGCAGGTTTGCCTGTTTGGCTTTGATTGTGGTAGCTGTACATTCTGCAACTATGGATCATGCCTGTAACTTCACTTGTAGTTCAAGCTTAACTGAACCAACAAAAAATCATCAAAAAGTAGCCATAGTGGCCATAGGAAAACACTACAACAATTTCACAGTCTAGAAGCAGTGGGAATCACTGATGACCCCTATGCAATTGATGACAACATTCAGGGCAGGCAATCTAGCATTAATTGCCAATATTGAAAAGGCATCTTTGCAAATAGGATTGCATGACCAAGCTAGAGACTACACACGATTTTTCTGGCTGAAAGATGCCTCAAAACCAGTAACTGAAAGTAACTTAATAGTACTTCGTTTTAAATGCGTACTGTTTGGACTTGTCTGCAGCCCAGCAATTTTGGGAGCAGTCATAAAATACCATTTTAATGTGACAATAAACAACATGAATGAATATGAAGAAAATGAAGGGGAACGAAACCAGTTGGCGATGATAATAAACAACATTTACGTGGATAACTTCATCATGAGTGTCACAAATGAAGTTGAAGCTTTAGAACTATATTACAAAGTCAAAGCTTTATTTAACCAATGTTCTATGAACATGAGGGAATGGCTGTCAAACTCCAGATCAGTCATGAATGAAATAGCAGAAAACGACAGGAGTCCAAAGGTGAATAAAATTGTCGCAGTAATGGGCATGAAATAAAATCACCAAATGGACATGCTGGCAATATCAACACCAAAATTGCAAATTGACAGCATCACAACACCAACCAGATGAAACTTGAATAAATTATTGGTGTCAGCATATGACCCAATTGGGTTCACAGCACCTGTTTCACTGACCCTGAAATCCCAGTTGTCAATGCTGCTCCAAGAGACAAAAACAACACAATGGGATGAGCCAATTGAAGATAAATACAGATTGGAAAAACAATGGAAAAATGCCAGAAAACTGAAAATCTAGCCAGAAAATGGAAAAATGGCCTGGTAAAACGGAAACGGAAAGGTAAAAAATTTTCAGCCGGAAAACGGAAAAATGGGCCAGAAAAACGGAAACGGAAAGGTAAAAAATTTTCAGCTGCCGGAAAACGGAAAACGGAAAGGTAAAAAATTTTCGGCTGCCGGAAAACGGAAAATGGAAAGGTAAAAAATTTTCGGCTGCCGGAAAACGGAAAGGTAAAAAATTTTCCTGCGGAAAGGCGGAAACGGAAAACGGAAACGGAAATTTGACACCCTAGTATATAAGCACATATACGAAAAATAGCTGAAAATAGACAATAAAAAACATGAAATATGTCTTTTGAAGGTGAAAAATCTATAAAAAGGCATGAAAATTAGAAATTTATGGTCTACATGCACACCGGGTTTACTTGCTCAGAAGTTATCCAGTCTCTATTTTAGGGGGCCCTTTGAGATGAAAAATCGTTTCGATAAGTATGCGTCTATACCGTGGAGTGGATAATGTCGACATCGAAATTTTGAAGATAAAAAATTGACCATTTTTCAATATATTGTTTGCATCTTTGTGACTCAATTGTTTAAAAAGTATAGGATCAGCCTTTATATCGAAAAGCAGTTCACGTCGGAAAATATTGTATATCGAAAAGTTATGCAACAAATGCTGACTTCCTGACTGTTTGACACTATCCAAGTGTCGCGCAAAACTCTTACCTTGAATTTTTGCTTTCGCCAGTTCTGTGGCATGTTAAGTTCCTGTAACATTCTATATGATTTCGTCTTGATTTCGTCTCACATTGTCTTGATCAAATCAAACAACAAGTCAAATAAGAATGATTCATTTTTGACTCGTATTCTAATTAATCCCTAGTTGAAGTGCCTCCTAAATTCATATCACCAATTCAATCTGATCGGCCACCAATGGAATCAGTTCCTTGTGCACTTTGGTGCTGTGCATGTAAAGCACCAATTTTCTGCCGCTGTTTGGCGACGTTTTTGTCGATAAATTGGCGGAAATTTCCATTTTTTGCAAGCACGCGTGCAGCTCCAGAAGTGGCCCGTTTGTCAGGTATCTGTTGAAACTGAAAAAATGTGTTTTTTTCACATCTGACGGCATGAAAGTGTATGTATATTTGTGCTCAATCGGCTGTTTGATGAATATATAATGTCGCTTAGTACTCTAATATATCACTAATCAACTGTTAAATTTAGAGTGCAGGGCCAGTTACGCTTTACGCATGTGGCAAAGTAAAAAGAAAGGTAAAGAGTTATGTTCAAACTAATGAGTAAAGTAGAGTTAAATAACAGTAAATTGAAAAATAATGTAAAATGATGAATGGAAAATTTAGAGTTAAGTAAACTTAAAAGTAAAGAGTTAAGAGTACGCTTTTACTAGTAACGTTATTAGTAAAGTTGTGCGCTTTACTTTCCAATTTGCAGAATTGGCCCCGTGACATCCACTGCATTGATCACAACCAATTGCATCTTATGCAAGTGCCCCATAAATACAGTGTTGGTTGACAGAACCGGTACATTCCACCCAACACCCACCTCAAATCCAATTCGGTCAGCCCACCCAGCCACAAGTGTACGCAGTCGCACATAGCCACCATGGCATCATCGTGCACATCGCACGCCTGGGGGCAGTCCCAGACCCTGTAAAATGGTAAATGTCATTCATAGTGTCTAAAGTCATGTAAAATGCCCTGCAAAATGGCAACCGAGTTGCTATTTTGCAGTTCTTTTTACACGACTTTTGACACTTTGCATGACATTTGACATTTTACAGGGTCTGGGACTGGCACCTGCAGTGCCATCGATCTCAATGGCGCCCTTCTGCTGCTGGAGCACAGTGTGACCAGGATGGCCGCGCCGTGCATGTTGTCGCATTGTTTGATTATCAGCTGCGATTTGTGCATGTGCTGTTTAATTGGCACTGTGCCAGCGTGTTATTTATCTGACCTCTTCCAATCTGCCGCATTTCCTGCTGAAGTGCTCCAGTCCGAGGGCCGTCATGTTGATACATTTGTTCGCATTCAACATTTGCAAGTTGGTGCAATTTGTTGCCACGGCTGCGCATGCCTAAAGGCAGTCCCAGACCCTGTAAAATGTCTAGTGTCATGCAAAACGTCAAAGGTCATGTAAAATGCCCTGGAAAATGGCAAACTTTTGCTATTTTGCAGGGCATTTTACATGACTTTTAACACTTTGCATGACATTTGACATTTACAGGGTCTGGGACTGGCACCTGGTCATCAAAGTAGGCACTCATGCCCACTGTCAAATGAGTCAGCTCTGACAGCTGACTGATACAGGTGTAATCTCTCAACAGACCACAGTTGTCTACATTTAATACTTCTAGTGTTTCTGAGCTATTGTGGCAGATTGACTCTAGAGCCGAAGTTTCTATGGATTGATTATTTTGTAGATTTAGATTCACCAAATTTGGCAGTCTGTAATTTGGGATGAATAAAATATGCATGAGCTCTATGGTGGCCCACACACTATTTGACACATGTGTGTCAACTGGTTTGTGTCAACTCAGGTTTAAGCTTAAGTGTCGCAGAGCGATCTCCAAATGCACATGCCGCAATGTAGAAAAATTCATATTATGACAAGTGCCTTAAAAGATCGCTCTGCGACACTTGAAGCCGACATCTGAGTTGACACAGACCAGTTGACACACATGTGTCAACTAATGTGCGGGCGCCAATGGAAAGTTATCATGCTCGCTATCATTAACATAAGCCAACCTAGATATCGGTTGCATATCGACCTTGTAAGGGTCAACCCAGCCGGGCACTGGTCTCCTGTGCACATTGCCAAATTGCCCCGCAATTTCTAAAGTATTCAAATTTGGCATGGTAGAAATCAGCTCTACTGTGTTGTCGCTGGAAAGTTGCCAATATGACACGTGCAGCTCGTGTAATGAGTCTGGCGAACGGCTGAGTAGAAATTCAATTAGACAGGTCTCTGGTATTCGTCTGGCTGCGACAATGTCTAAGTGGCTGGATGGGGTTTTAAGTGTATTAGTTAATTGAGTTTTCCCTTTAGTGCATTTGCTTTCCATATGCCGTATTTCTTCGAATAGAAGAGCGCCGTCCATTTTTTTCATCAAATTTTTTACCTGCCGTTCTATTGGAGGTGTCGTTCTATTGGAGGTATGCCATTCTACTAAAAGAAATACGGCAACTGAGAATGAAACATTAACCTCATCTCAGCGGGCAGGTCGGCTAACGCGCCGCAGTGAAAATTAGTCGTTCTCAAGCTGAGCAGTGTCAGTTGACGCATTTGTTTCATGAGTTGACAAAATGACTCAGCGTGCTCAGCACTCAGCCATTGTGCTTCATCCAAGTACAAGTGTGTTAACTGGCTGGCAAGTGGCGCCAGTATGGTGCCAATGTCGCAGGATATTATGCTGCTGGATACGTCCAAGACTTCCATGTGCGTGCACGTTCTGTGGTTGTGAAATGATGAAAATTGGATTTTTGGAATGTTGCTGTATTTATGTGTTTGGCTTTTTCAATCGGGCCCACACACACTAGTTGACATCAAATTTTGTGTCAACTACATTCAACTAAATTTTGGTTAATCATCTGATTTCAACTTACCTCAATATGTGATAGAGCCTTGTTAATTTTATATCGTGACGCTTCATTGTCATTGTTTCGGTTAAGTGCGATCCTTTCAAAGTTTTTTTTGTTATTTAGTTGACATTCAGTTGACATTTTTTGCGATTATCAAATTACATTTATCAACTAGTGTGTGTGGTCCTATTGGTGAGCGTTAGAACTGTAGCTCACTCCACAACAGCCATCATTAGATCCTCTGTGAGTCTCGCCCACATTTTTCCGAATGAAACCCGGCGCGCATTTGTTCCCAACCGCTGCACCAGTCCAATGGTCATCGGCTCAAAAACGAGGCTGTCCTGCGATTGTTGGCACATTGCCAGATTGACAATTAAAATTTAAAAAAATCGAGTTAACTGGTCTAAAAGCGTCCTCGGACGGGTCGACGATAGCCGCCCAAGCGGCCATATCAAATTGTCTTTCCGCACCCGCTGAGCTCGCGTAACTGCGCCATAGCACTGATCGGAACCATTGGGACACGCATTCGATGCGCACCTGTGTTTTTTCTACTGGGTGTAGATCTTTTATTGGAAAGTTTTGGGAATACAGTGTATCCTTAAATAAGACCTCCATTTGAGTACCCCCGCCCTGTTGGCTAAGTGAGGAAAAATAACCTCCTTTGAATACCCCCCCCCCTGTTGGGTGAGTAAGGAAAAAATAACCCCCTTGAATAACTACCCCTCTGTCATAGGTGGAAAAATATAGGGTGAATTTAAAAAAATCAATGAAGTCAGAAAGTCCAAATAAAGCTAAGGCTGGGCTGCAAATGCACAGGGGTGTAAAATGAAAATTACAAGAGAATATTAGCCTATGGCAGCGACAACAGATACATTATGTAGTTCTGAGGAAAAGTAATTCCCCTTGAATAACTCGCGCTTCAAAACTTTGACGAAAAATAACTCCCCTGGGGTCTTTTTCGAGGATATACGGTAGATTTTTTAAAGAGACCTTTTCATTCAATGTGAGAAAGTCTAGCACGTGGACTATGCAATCCAGTGGCAAATCTGCAATGTGATCCACTTTTTTCACTCTCCGCGTTCTCACCGCCATCTTGAATCGCGGAATTTTTCTTTTTATTTTGAGTGGTTTTGAATTCGATCCGAGGCTGTCACTTTTGCGGGAACTTTTGGTGTTTTGCGCATATTTACGTAAGCCGGATAAAAATTTGTGTGCTCCTAATAAATAAATAAAGCACATTTGAAGCTGTCGTGTATGCCTGTTTTGTATTTGCATTATTACATAATACGTAAATAATTTCTGTTCTTTGCTTGGATCTTTGAAGACAGCTGTGGTCGGAAATGCTCTTAATTTTGAGTCGCCCGTACAAAAGAAAACAATTTATAACATACAATGGCCCTGTGACGTTCAAGTGACCAGTATTCCGTCAACAGAGGGAAACTGGTAGTTTTTAAAAGGAAAATAATGCAAACTTGAATTCATTAAAAATGGACACATTGAGAATGTGGCAGTAGATAAAATACACTCATATCGTGTGTAATAAAAATGTATGCAAGCTACAAAATGCGACACTGAATTTAAGGATCGAAAAATAAATATACTCCCAAACCTTTGTCGCCATCAAACACGCAACAATACATAGCTGTAAAAATGTATTTTCATTTACTCGAAAAATACACACCAATACTCGAGTACTGGGTACTCTAGTATTGGTATGTATTTCGAGTACCTGTACTCATCTGTACGCGTACTTTTGAAATGTACACGTGTACAGAAATTTAGAATGTATTTCAGAAATTTCAAATTGCAATTATTTGTTGCTAAAATAAAGAAACGTTGAAGAAATCATATCGTTTTCCTATAGAAATACTAATAAAAATTTACGACTTTATGTCTTCCAGTGTAAAGATAACTTTCAAAGGTAAAAAGTCGTCGTTTTTACATTTTTCATGAAAAATACTATTACATGTTCTATGAATAAAAGTACCCGCCTTTACACTTTCCAGCGGGAAAAAGTACCCGCTTTTACATTTTCTTGGGGAAGAAAGTACTCTTCAACATTTTAACAAGAAAAAGTATCTTACTCACATGTACTCATGAGTACAGGAAAAAAGTCTTTTACATTTTCTGTACGCAGGGATGAGTAAAAATTTTTTTTTACATATACATATACTTTGAAAAAAATACAGTCATTTTAACAACCCCCATCAACCCCCCCCCCCCCACAACCCCCCAGCAAGCCGAGCTGATCACCCAGCTGCAAGAGCAGCACTACCAGCAGTACATGGCTCAGGTGTACGCCCAGCAACAACAGCAGCAGCAGTGGCAGCACCAGCACCAGGGGCACACTGCCGACGGGGGTGCTGATGGGGCACAGTGCGCTGCGCAGGGGGAGGATGGGGGTGAGCGGGGGGGGGTTGGGAATTGTGATTGTTTAGGTGTGTGATTGGGAAACATTGAAACTGCCACTTTTCCGACATACCGTATTTACCCCCAGGGGGTTTATTTTTTCAGAGTGAGAATTTTGAAAGGGGGGGGGTTAAACGAGGGGGGTTTATAAGTTCATAGTGTCTATTTTGAGGGGTTATTTCGAGGAAATACTGTACATATTTACCTGGGTTTATATTTTTTACCGACATTTATACATTATACAGACATTATACATTTTGCCGACATACACACCGACATCCATATTTTCAACGGGTTAGAAAACAACGTTTTTTTCTCATCTCTACTACTCAAGCATTCAAAATACCAAATAAATAGATTAGCATTCAAAAGAACAATCCCACCAAGTCTCTGAAATCCGCAAAATCACCCCTCCACCCAAATAAATACCACCCCTCAACCCCCCCAGCCGGCGCCGACCAAATAAACCCCCCAGAGCTCGAAAACAAGCCGCAACAAAACACATCCGACCAACTGGAAAACGAAAATGAAGACGATCCAGATTTGGATACAGATAATTCTGAAGCGGGGGAAGATTTACCATCGAATCCTAGCATTGTGCCCGCGTCGATGTGGACCAGAAAAGATATGGTCGATTTTAAGGAAAGTGTGAAAAAAGATGGAGGTGAGGGGGTTATCAAAGTGGGGCATGGAGAGACTGTTACCGTTGGTTGGGGGTGGCGTTTTCTGGGGGGTTTCTTGGGGGTTTTTTCAGGGGGTGGTATTTTTGCGGGATGGTTTTTTTGACCAAATAGCTCGACAGTGATGATGGAAAAAATCATATAAGAGATGTGAAGAAAAAGTTCGGCAACATTTCAAAGTGAACAAGCAGTTATCGTGCTGCTCAATGGATTTTATGTCTTTATGAAACCTGACATATCTAAATAAACATCTGGTAAATAAATATCTACCGTATTTGCTTGAATAATCCCCTGGGGGATTATTATTTCGTCAGACTTTTTTGAGGGGGAACTATTCGAGGGGTATTTTTATTTCGTCAAAATATTCAAGCATGTTTCTATCAATACATTTGATCAAATATACTTTATTAACACAAGAACGTGCCATTTTTGTTAATATTGGGCACAAACAATTGATCAAATCTTTTAAGGGGGAATTATTCGAGGGGGGATGTATTATTTCCTCACTCGTCTTACTGGGGGGATTATTCAAGGGGGTAACTATTCAAGCAAATACGGTAAATAAACATTTGGGTTTACACATTGCCTAAGTTTTACGATTCAGAATAGAAACATCATGGAAGTGAAAAGTGTTCTATAAATTTTCTAAAATTTCCTCATTTGGTGTATATGATCGCAACCATACTGCTGTTTTGGATACTTAGTCACTTATCGTTCGCAGGTGCGCGTGCCCACCCACGAGGAGGGGACGTGTCTGTTCTGGGAGTTCGCCACCGACCATTACGACATCGGTAAATATAACTCATCGCTACTTTGGGCCCACGCGTAAATACTAGTTGACATCGCAAAGTTCGTGTCAACTTAATGACACAAAAAAATTTTAAGGATCACACTTGGCAGAAACAATGATAATGAAGTGTCACGATATAAAATCAACTATGCTCTAATACATACGAACGTTGAAATTACATCATCGACCAAAATCTAGTTGAATTTAGTTGACACGAATTTTGATGTCCACTAGTCTATATGGGCATTTTTAAATACCCGGAAAACCACAGTGGCGGCCCGCATACTAGTTGACACATTTGTGTCAACTGGTCCGTGTCAACTGAAGACTTCACGTGTCGCAGAGCGATCTTTCAATTTACTTGCCGTAATATTCATTTTTCAACATTGCAGCATGTACATTTGGAGATCGTTGAGCGACTCGTAATACCGAAATCTGAGTTGACACATAACACTTGACAAACATGTGTCAACTAGTGTAGAATGTCAAACGAGTGTAGTAGTTTAGTTACCGTATTTCCTTGAAATACCCCCGCCAGGGGGTTTATTTTTTCAGAGTGTGAATTTTGGGGGGGGGGGGGTATTATTTCACCAGAAATTTTTTGAAATCCCAGTACTAAATTGTTGTTTGTAACATACACCGACGTCGAAATTGCAACAAAAACCGCCATGTATAAGACTCTGTAGACTTATAAAAATACGTAGACGGTATTAACCCTCGGCGTTTCCCGGATCTCAAACCGTAGCTTTTGTCATTTACGTTCTCTATACACTATAATATTTGGAGGAGGGGGGTATTTCGAGAGAGAGGGTTATCTGTGTCCCCCGAGTTGGGTGGGGGGGTATTTCGAGGAAATACGGTAACTACTAAACTCCAAACCCACAACGGTGTACAACCACACTCACCAACCCCCCCCCCCCCCTTAGGTTTCGGCGTTCTATTCGAGTGGACCGACGCGGCGTCCAACCAAGTGTCCGTGCACATCAGCGAGAGCTCCGACGAGGAGGAGGAGTTGGACGACGAGTTGGGCTTGGAGGGCGGCAGGGTGGCTAATGTTACCCAGGAGGGTCGGTTTGGACTTTGGGTTTTAGAGTTGTTGTTGTTGAAAGTATTGAAGGTTTGAAAGAGTGAAGTATTTATTTTTTACTCACCGCTGAGTAGGGAAATGTTGAAAATTTTGTTACTTTTACTCTGCGTAAAGGGTGAGTGAATGTAAAGCGAGTATGTTTTCCGGGAAAAAGTAAAAGCGAGTATTTTTTCCGGGAAAATGTAAAAGCGAGTATTTTTTCCGGGAAAACATTAAAGCTATTATTTTCGATTTTGTACACAAGGAAAGTAAGAAGTGATGCGCACTTATTCAAGGGCGTATCCAGGGGGGCGAGAGGTGAGACCTGATAAATCCCCGTAAAGGCGACTTTTCCTACAAATTTTTCAAGACATATGGAAAAATATTGCACGCATTTAGCCGCCGTGCATTCAGTATTATCAGCAGTTTGGTGCCCTGAGACAAAAATTTCTGAAAATCCACATTATTTCGTGCATGTCGCTGTATATGTTGTATTTATATTTAAATACATAAACAGGTGCCAGTGCCAACGCCAATGGCGCCATGGCGTGGCGCCTACGAATGGCGCCATTCCGTCACTGTGTAGCCCCCCCCCCCCCGTTCGCTGGGCTCCGTAAACAAGCATACCCCCCGCTCAAAAATCCTGGATACCCCCCTGCACTTATCCATCACTTTTTTATTAAAAAACCGCGTTTCATAAATTTCAGGCGTGGAGTTTTCCCCAAACGATGTGGAGTCTGGAGACACTAGAAAGGAACGTCGCGGCAACAAACCACCGCTGGATGAAATCGTGCCCGTTTACAGACGGGATTGTCACGAAGAGGTCGGTGCTATTCGGGGGTTACGGTAGTTTTTTGGGTGTGTGAACAGAGTTGCGAAAGCGTATTTATGCTTACCCGAAATACCCGCGTGATTGGGTATTTGTACTTACTTACTTACTTATTACCCTTTCCCGGCCAAAATACCCGGGTACTAAAAGCGTAAAAACGTCCAGTTTTGCACTTTTGCAAAGTGTAAAACCACACAAACGAAAGTGTACGAGAAGAGAACAAGGACGCACAACGAAAAATGAATGCATGCGTGCAGACAAACACTGGACATAGTCCCACATACATTGTGTCGATACACGAATATCTGGTTAAACACTGTGTCATCTAGGGGGGCGGGTCGGTGCACAAGTAAACCCGGTGCCCAAGTAAAGCCGGTGCACAAGTTTTAATACCCGGTGCCCAAGTAGGCCCGGTGCCCAAGTAAAGTGCCCGTACTTGGGCACCGGGCCAGGCATTTACTTGTGCACCGTGCGGCTTTTTACTTGAGCATACATGTGCATTGCTTGAGCACCACTTGAGGCATCTAGTCTGATGCAAATATATAAAAAACCGTTTAAGCAAAAATCTACGTAAAATGTCAAATTTTAAAATGAAAAGTAAACTGTCTACGATTTCGATTTACTTTAAAAGCTAACACAAACTCCCTGCCCCAAAAATGGGGCCACTGTGGAGTTCATGGGGCCACTCCAGAAAAATGGCGCCACTCTGGAGTCCATGGCGCCACTCCGGAAAAATGGCTTTTGAGGTTATATACTCGACATCCCGCCGCTACTATATACGAGCTTAGGACGGTCGGCGACCCACCTGAGTGTGGGTCGCCGTATACATGAATATTTTTTTGAAAAAATCGCTGTCCGCGCGAGGTCCGGCACCCCGTGTTTTCTTTATAAACACCTTCCCGGACAAGTTCACCACCCATTTTTTTATTTCACTTCGAATGCAATATCTCCGTCCATGGGGGTGTTATAAAGCTGAAACTTTGTAAATATAAAGTTGTAAGACCCCTCTACTCTCCAACAACCGGGGAGGTGCGGCGACCCACCCTGTAGTGAGTCGCCGCACCTCCCCCCATTGTTGGGGTTTAAGGGGGTCTTATAACTTTATGTATACAAAGTTTCAGCATTATAACACCCCCATGGATGGAGATATTACATCCGAAGTGAAATAAAAAAATGGGTGGTGAACTTGTCCGGGAAGGTGTTTATAACGGACTGCCAAACTAAAAATGTTGGGTGGAATTAGGGTTGGAAAAAAAACGTTTTTTTTTAAAAGCTCCCAGATATGACCTTGTGTCAACATATATAGGTATATCAGACAGTGGCAATATTCTGTGATGTTATATATGACCATATAATGTCTGTGGAGCCATGGGATAGCATTATAAGTAGGGCTCGAACTCGACTCGACTCGACTCGACTCGACTCGTGACTCGAGGGTAAAATGGGGTGCCGACTCGACTCGACTGACTCGACCGGAAAAAAATGGCCCAGACTCGAGACTCGACGTTTTTGCCCGACTCGACTCGAAAATTCAGTAAATTTCGAGTCGGGGTTTCCCATTGTATCATATCAAAAATATAAATTTTAATATGACTTTTAAACATAATTTGCAAAAATTTTGCGCGCAAGCGCGCAATTGCCACTCAGGAGGTCTTCTCTGGATACCTCCCATATAGGCAAACCTATGTCAATACCCTCAATTTTCTGCCTGTTGCTGTGTAATGTATGAGTATTTAGCTACAAATACGGCAGTTTTTGGCGCTAGTGCCAACGCCAATGGCGCCATGGCGTGGCGCCTACAAATGGCGCCATGGCGTGGCGCCTACAAATGGCGCCATGGTGTGGCGCCTACAAATGGCGCCAGCGCCTAGCGCTATTTCTTTAGTCTGTGAGGGAAATTTTTAGGGGGGGGGTTGAGCCCCCCCCCCCCCCGTTCGCGGGGCTCCGTAAACAAACAGCCCCCCGCTCCAAAATCCTGGATACGTCCCTGAGTATCTGAAATTTCTGCAAGTATCATGTGAAAAAGTAACGCATCCGACTCGACTCGAGACTCGAGATTTTTGCCTGACTCGACTCGACTTTTCACTGTCTCGCCCGACTCGACTCGCCGACTCGACCGGAAAAATTTTGGGGTTGAGACTCGAACTCGAGTTTGAAAAAAATCGAGTTTCGAGCCCTAATTATAAGTGGTGATTTGTGTCAAAAATATCCATTTTTCGTCGACATATCGTTCATATATTGCCTTATAGTCAAATGTTTGTGACTTCAGGTAAAGTTTGGCACGGAATAGTGATCAAACAAGGTTATAAAACGAGGTTGTTACTTTGGGAGTGAAGTTACTGGCTGTGGAGGTACATGGAAGCACATTACCTCAATATTATATACTACAGCAACATATGACGGCTTATTAACCCATGGTAGCACATAGAAATGGATACTTTGATACTAAAAATGCCACAAAACCAATTAAAACAACCACCAATGTCAATTTGTGTGTGAAATTGCGCGCTTGCGCGCAAAATTTTTGCAAAATACCTAGTGCTTAGTACTAAAAATTTCGGTCGATGTTTTTTTTAAAAAAAACATTTCGGACGTCATGTTTTTTTTTAAACGTAAAACGTAATAAAAAAATAAATAAAAAACGTTTAAAAAAACATCGGCCAACCCTAGGTGGAATTGATCGAAATTTTGATGGGGTGTACACGACACCGCCCACTAGTTTACACAGCGGCCCTCTGGCAACCCCCCTTGGGCCAACTTTGAATTTTCAAAACCAATTTTGGGAAAAACCCGAAAATGATGAACTTAACGACATTTGAAACTAGATGCCTCAAGTATGGCACCCATTCTTGTGCACCGGGCGGGGCGCTTGCACCTGCCCGGTGCACAAGTAAACAGCCGCCCGGTGCCCAAGTAAATGCCGGGGCCGGTGCACAAGTACGGGCACTTTACTTGGGCACCAGGCCTACTTGGGCACCGGGTATTATAACTTGTGCACCGGCCCTACTTGGGCACCGGTTTTACTTGTGCACCGGTCTGGCGCCGTCATCTAGCATGGCTTTAGATTAGGAATTTAGGGGCTAATAATAGATTCCGACGACAATGTACAGCACGAAGATGCTCGACCGATTTCTTTAGATGCTAAGATGCTCTACCAAGCACTTTCTAAAAAAATTTACGCTTACGCTTTCCTAGGTATTTAAAAAATACCTTATGCTTTAGTATCCACACTCAAAATTTGTAAAGTTTATTTACGTATTTAGTTGACACTTATTTTCATGTCAACTGGGGTGTGTGTGTGGGCCCAATGCAAGGATTGCTATACATTCTAGTGTACTCACTCTGTTCTCTTCAAAACAGTGTCATTTCAGCTATTCAAATTAACCCCACGCAGGTGTACGCTGGCAGCCACGTTTACCCGGGCAAGGGAGTTTACCTGTTGAAATTTGACAACTCCTATTCACTTTGGCGCTCAAAAACACTCTACTACAGGGTGTATTATAGTAAGTGATGCAGATCCACCTGGGGCCAGTTCCGCAAAATGAGAAGTGACAAGTGAAATGGCAAAGGCGAAGTGAAATGGCAAAGGCGAAGTGAAATGGCAAAGGCGAAGTGAAAGCGCAAAGGCGAAATGAAACGGCAAGTGAATTGGCAAGTGAAATGGCGAAAGCGAAGAGAAATTACTTTTTATTTTTATTTTTTTACTTCGCCTTTGCCATTTCGCTTCTCACTTCTCATTTTGCGGAACTGGCCCCTGGCTGTAACTGTCCGTATTTAGTGCTACTCAAATGCGCAATTTTTAGCACTATACTGTGCACTATAATTGTTGTTTTTCTTTTTATTATGTGCCAATTTATTTTCGGATAAAAAAAGATTTTAACAGTATATTAATATTTTATTTAATATGCATTTGGTGGGTTTCTTTAGTATTTATTTGCCCATTGGGTTTCCTGTGGTGAGCTGGGATTTCGGTCGTGACTTTGCTAACAGCTGTTTCCGTTTTTCTTGTGATTACTGGTGTTTATTTGTGCACATTTTTGGTAGGCCATCTCATATTTTGTGACGTTAAATGGTGGGTATTTTTTGAAATGTTCGTTTTATTGGCTCTGAATGTTTTGTCGCTGGACCAAAGTTGTCTGTGCGTCAAGTATTCTAGCGGGGCATAAACGGGGCAGTCCCGCACCCTGTAAAGTGTAGTTAAGTGCGTGTAGTGTAGTGAAAAGTTAAGTGTAAAATGTCAATCAAAATTAAAAAAAATTATTACTGTACTTTTGAGACATTGCATGACACTTGACAAATTTGTGTGACATTTACATGAAGTTTGACACTTTACAAGGTGTGGGACTGGCACCAGGACACGCTGTGAACTTGTGCCACTATAAATATATACCTATTCATAAAATATCTTTTTAATACCTTTGGCACAGACTACTGGTGAACTTAACATTCAGAATTCCCCTGCGATAATATAAATATGTAGTTCTAAATTTGATCACACATATTTACCAAAGTGTCGACTGTGTTGTTCTGCATTTACACAAATTTTCATGTGCGCAGCATCTCAAGCAATCGACTGAACACCAGTTTTTGTGTGATAAAAAGTCAAATAACCCTCTCCAAACACACTGTACTCGTATCAACTATAACCTAAAGTATAATCAGCGAATCACATTGATGAGTTGATCAAATAATGGTCCTGCGCACATATGTGTTGAAAAAATGACAGTTGACAACTATTGAGTGCAGTCAGTGTTATTGAGTACAACTTTGACCTGCGAAATCACCGAGTCATCGAAAGTGGCACTTAATGTAGCACTTTTTCATCATCAACATTTTTTTGCATCCATTATCCACCAAAAATGCCAGGAATAATCATCAAATATGACTGGCATCCAATTTCTTCGCCAGGATGTGGGATGGGTTTAGATGTGGGATGGCACAGACCCGTTTTTACTTTACTTCAATTGTAGTTAACGGACACCTTTTTTCTAGAAAATTCAAACGCAGTCAATGCTGATTTATGAGTTCTCGAAATTTCGGTTGAAGGCTAGGTAGTGTGCGCAGGCACAAACCAGTGGATAAAGCATTAATTGAGCAAACATCTCTTTTCACAGGCTGTTCACATGATCATTTAGGTAAAAATATATTGTGTTCCTTTCATTGCGTGAGATCAATATTTAAAATGTCGAAAATTTAATTTGCTGTCATACCTTTATCTTAATTATTGTTGTCTTTTGATTATGCCCAAAAGCGATCATGATGAAAAAAACGATTGTCAATTCCAGTTTTATCACGCTAATTTTCTTTAAAAGTTCTTTTATTATTGGGAACACGGATAAAATAATAATATCGGAATCCACAGTTGGAAACGGAAACGGATGGAATTCACAGTAGTAAAAATGTACCTACTTACATTTACTCGAAAAATTCTTGTACACGAGTACGCGGTGTATACATTTACATTGAGTTTAAAAAAAGTAATGTACTCACTTTTACGCGTACATTTTAAAAGTACACGCGTATCTTGAAATGTATCTTTCAAATCGTTGCACAAATAAGAAAATTATGAACAAATCATATCATTTGTCTAAAAAATATAAAATAATCACTAAAAACAAGATCTATTATGTCTTCCAGTGTAAAGCTCACTCTCACACGTAAAAAAACTCGTAGTTCTTATGTTTTCCATGGGAAAAGTACTCGCTTTTACATTTTCCTGGGAAATATATTTTACTCACTTTTACGCATGAGTATGAGTAAAAGAATGTATTTTACATTTTCTATACTTTGTTGGGAGTAAAAAAATACTTACATTTACATATACTTCAGTATATAAAAAAAGTTCAGTAATTCTAACAACTCTGATTGAATTCTGCGACGGTGATCACCAAAAATGTCTTCAATGTCTGTAGGTTAGGCTGCATATTTTCAGCAAACATGGTATTCGCAGCTGACATCACACTTAGTAATAAAACCTGCCATAACCCATCTGAATAATGAGCCAAAACTTTTACATTTTTTCATCATAAAATTTCTTTTTTACTATGAAATAATTAATTACGAAATTTTTCACAAATTTTTTTCATAAAACTATGGTAGGTTTTCATACTAGGTAGGTGTGCTCAGGGTTGGCAAAATCTCTGAAAAAAATAAAAATAAAATAAAAATAAAATGGAAAATTTAAGAATAAAATAAAATAAAATAAAATGGAAAATTTCAAAATAAAAATAAAAATTGTATAAAAATTCGAATTTTTGTAAAAATTTTGTAAAATTGTATAAAAATTCATATTTTTGTAAAATTGTATAAAAATTCATATTTTTTGTAAAATCTTTATCTTGTTGCTTGAGTTTCTACTTGTTTATTCGTGGGACTGGGGGAAGTCCCAAGCTTTGTAAAGTGTCAAATGTTATGTAAAATGCCATTCAAAGTGTCAATTGTCATGGCAAATGACTAGTGAAGTGTCAATTGTCATGGCAAATATATAGATTAAAGTGTAATGTATTGTATCCCAATTTTATGTTTTGTATCCAAATCTTGTTGTATCCAAATCTTATGTTCTGTATCCAAATCTTACATTTTGTATCTAAATCTTGTCCTTGAATCCAAATCTTATGTGAACATGCGAAGACAAAACATAAGATTTGGATACAAAACATAAGTTTTGGATACAAAAACCTAACATTTGGATATACAATTTACACTTTCCATGACATTTGACATGTCACTTGACATTTGACATGACACTTGACATTTGACATGACACTCGACATTTGACATGACACTCGACATTTTGCATGACCATTGACACTACTTTACATTTGTCATGACAATTGACACTTATGAGATTTTACAAATGCGCCCAACACAGTCCAGTAGTCCTTCTTCTAAAATTGCAAACTATTGTTATCAATAATTGTAAGTTTACACTTGCAGCTAGCTAACAATACCTACTGCATGCGACTTTTGTAAAGTAATGGGAAAATTTGTCACAGGTTACTCATGTTTAGGTCTCATGATAACATTTTTCTGGCCTTGCATGCATGATTCCGATTTTTTGTAAAATTTTTGTAAAATTAATGTAAAATTTTTGTAAAATGGTGTCATTTTATTTTATTAACGACTTTTGGGAATAAAATAAAATAAAATAAAATGAAACAAGAATAAAATAAAAATAAAATACAATTTTTATACAATTTTTATACAATTTTACTAAAATGAATTTTTATAAAACCAACCCTGGGTGTGCTGTCCGCCGAGTATACCGTATTTCCTCGAAATACCCCCGGGGGGTTTATTGTTTCATAGTGAGAATTTTGAGGGGGGGTTAAACGAGGGGGGGGTATTTCGAGGGGGGGTTTATTATTTCGCCAGAAATTTTTTGAAAACCAAGTACTAAATTGTCGTCTGAAACGTACGCAGACGTCGAAAATGCAACAAAAATCGCCATTTATAAGACTCTAAAGACTTGTATAAGTGTTTAGACGTATAATCACTGTTCTCACATAACAGAGTCATCGTTTTTAACGTGTGTTTTGCATTACCCAGATGACAAACCGCAGCCTTTGTCATTTACGTTCTCTATACACTAAATTTGGGGGGGGGGGTATTTCGAGGGGGGGGTTTATAAGTTCATAGTGTCCATTTTGAGGGGGGTATTTCGAGGGGGGGGGGTATTTCGAGGGGGGGGGGTATTTCGAGGAAATACGGTACATACTGTCACAGCAAAAAATGCGCTGGTGATCTGCCGTGCGTGATCTGCGGTGAAGTGCCTTCACGCAGACGCTAGCAGGCACTTCAACACACTTCACGAATTTCTGATTTTTTTATTTCTGTAAACAATTTAGTAATAAAATGCGTGAAGTGTCGGTTAAGTGCATTCCATTGGCTCTGAAGCTCAGGCTCTGAAGTGTGATCACAAGGGGCGCTTCAGACCACTTCAGTGCACTTCACAAGCACATTATTTGCTGTGTGTAGCATCTCTGTGAATCTGTGATCGCCATTTTTTAATGAAAATATATTTATTATACATAGTCAAACGAGTCAATATTTTATCAACAACGTCTGATGCTGATCCATGGAAAATACCGTATTTCCTCGAAATACCCCCTCGAAATACCTCCGCCCCCTTCAAAATAGACACTATGAATTTATAACCCCCCTCGAATTACCTCCGCCCCCTTCAAAATAGACACTATGAATTTATAACCCCCCTCGAAATACCCCCCCCCAATTCAAGTGTATAGAGAACGTAGATGACAAAAGCTCCCGGGAAACGCAGAACACACGTGAAAAACAATGACTGTGTCATGTTAGAACAGGGTTTATACCGTCTACGTACAGTCTTATAGAGTCTTATAAATGACCGTTTTTGTTGCATTTTTTGACGTCTGTGTACGTTACAAGCAACGATTTAATACTGGGATTTCAAAAAAAATTCTAGAGAAATAATAACCCCCTCGAAATACCCCCTCTGAAAAAATAGACCCCCTGGGGGGTTATTCGATTAAAAGCGGTATCCAAGTAATCGCATTCTATGTAAATACTGCACGGGCACCTCGCGCAGCCTGGGGGTAGTCACGAGCCCTGAAAAGTGTAAAATCAAGTGTCAAATGTCATGTAAAATGTCAATCAAAACAACAAAAGATATCATTTTATTACTGAACGTTGCATGACATTCGACACTTTACAATTTACACAATTTATACTTTGTACAGGGCTCGGGACTGGCACCTGGCATATTACGCGATGCTTTAAATCTGATAAGCTTAATCTAAGACCGGCGGACTAACACAATGCCTTAGCAATTATCATGTAGAAATGCATCTGATTGCACATTTTGTGCCTGCTCAACTCTTTTCATTTTTAAATGCTCCATCAGCACTTCGCTGCAGGATTTCTGCATGATCAAAAGGAAACAATGGTATACGCGGCGGACATCACACTTAGTATGAAAACCTACCATAACCCATCTGAATAATGAGCCAAAAATTATACTGTTTTTCATCATAATTTTTCGGGTTTTTTCTATGGAATAATTGAAATTTATCAAAATATTTTATCCATTAAATTATGGTAGGTTTCCGTACTAGGTTTGCTGTCCGCCGAGACTAAATACTAAATATATAAATATATACTATCGGTATACTAAATATGTAGGTAATTGGTAATCTCCTTAATAATCCACGCACGGTACCAGAGAGAATTCCGTTATTGCACTAGCATTTTTGTTTAATACATTGCACTGTATTCCACCAACTTAATCAGGCAGCGTGCAATGTCAAATAAAGTTGAAAAATATTTATCAGTTCAAAGTTCAGACACCCGTCGCAATTTCAGAAATTCCTTCAGTTACTCTTACTCAAGGGGAAATACGCGCAACTGGCGAATTTCCCTATTCAATGATGAATAGATTTTAGGCATAAACGCTGATGTTCTGCTGGGACAGGCCTCATACGCACATATCCCCGGCCCGCACGCACATACGCCCGGCCCGCACATAAAGAAACCCGGCCCGCACAAAAGCCCGGTCCGCACATAACTGGTGCTATGTGCGTGCCGCCCCATGTGCACGTATCGAGCTGCCTCAAGCTGATATAATTGATTTCTCCCCAGTAAACCCCAAATATTTTCACCTTTGGTTCAGTCCGGCGTGCCTCGTGTGCCACTTCACAGCAGGATATGATAATGGAAACTAGCACTGCTAGCAACATTATCAGCACTGGGGACACTCCCAGACCCTGTAAAAGACCCTGTAAAGTGTCAGATGTCATGTAAAAGACCCTGTAAAATGTCATGTGTCATGTAAAAGACCCTGTAAGGTGTCATGTGTATCCAAATTTCATTTTCTCATCCAAATCTTACGTTTTGTATCCAAATCTTATGTCAAAAAGAAAGATTAGGATACAAAAACATCAGATTTGGATACACATGACACTTTACAGGGTTTTTAACGTGACACATAACATTTTACAGGGTCTTACATGACATATGACATTTTACAGTGTCTTTTACAGGGTCTGGGAGTGGCACCTGGCCATATAATCATACCAGGGTGCACTAGGTTTGATTGTGCTGGTATCATTACGTCAGGGTCGAATTCTTCCTGTGTGACCTATTTAGCTACCGTATTACCTCGAAATACCCCCAGGGGGTTTATTATTTCGCCAGCAAAATTTGAGGGGGGGATAATTCGAGGGGGGGGGGGTTATTCGAGGGGGGGGTCTATTATTTCGCCAGAAATTTTCGGAAATTCCCTGTACGCGGACGTAGAAAAATCGAACAATTACATTGATGTATATGTGTTTATACGCATATATAACTGTATATACACAAAAACCCTTCCCTAACGTCACTTAATCATCAGTTTTAACGTGTGTTCTGCATTGTACAGATCGCAAACTGCGGTATTTGTCATGTACGTTCACGTTACACTCAATCTTAGGGGGGGTATTTCGAGGGGGGGGTTTATTATTTCCTCAGCCGAAATTTAGGGGGGGTATTTCGAGGGGGGGGGTATTTCGAGGGGGGGGTTAATTCGAGGTAATACGGTAGTTATAAGATTCCTAAATGTACCAATGTGGCCATTGTGTACCAATGTGACATTTTTCACAGAGTGGCTTAGTCGAGGACTATTAAGCGAGGTTTATACTGCATTTTGTGCCGACAACAAAAAGAAGTTAAAGTTTCATAATTCCGGAATAAAGTTGCACATTTGCAACAAAAAGCAGTGATGTGTACTCACTAGTTTAGTGTACACACATGTCAGTTTGCAGATAATTCGTGCATGTCATTCAAGTTTGAAAACGAATTTCAGTTGTCGGTTCTGTTTACAACAAAAACCACTGAAATTCGTTTTCAAATGCCTATAATTCTTGAACGACAGGCTCAAATTATCTGCAAATCGACATGTCTGTACGCTTAACTAGTGAGCACACTTAGCATTGGAAAAAATCATCAATTTTTGGAAAACATAATTAAATATAATCTCAGAAAATCTCTCAAAAAGAAAATATAATTAAATCTCTCTGGAAAATTGTGGAAAAAATATAAATCTCAGAAAATCTTATATTTCTTTTCTCAAATATAATCTCTTTTCTAAATATAAATCTCGCAGAGATTTTTTCAATGCTAAGTACACTTACCTAACTGCCTTTTCTTGCGGGGATGGAACTTTATTTCGGGATTATGGAACTTTTTCACTCAATTTCTTTGTCGGCACACGAAACCGTGTAAACGCCGCTTTACGGTTTCTTTACAGTTTCAGTCATGGCTAGTGATGGAAAAGCGCCAGAAAAAAGGGCGCCAGGCGCCAATGGCGCCATGGCGCCATTCGGAATGTGGGCGCCAAGCGCCAAGGGCGCCACAGAAAAAGGGCGTCAGGCGCCAAGGGCGCCATGGCGCCATTCGGAAAGTGGGCGCCAGGCGCCAGGGGCGCCACGGAAAGAGGGCGCCAAGCGCCAAGGGCGCCATGGCGCCATTTGGAAAATAGGGCGCCAGGCGCCAAGGACGCCAGGATAAAGAAGTGCGTACAACACCCTAAAAGTGCTAAAAATGTTTCTGCAGCACCATTCACATGCATAAAAATGTTTCTGCAGCACACGCATTCACTTCTTTATTGGCGTTTTCCAGGATGTAATGCACAACAACAATACTAGCAACAAAAATTTTTGTAATAAAATCCATATGACGAATTCAAACAAAATGGAAATTGTCATTTGACGACAATCCGTTCACTTCACTTTTCCAATCAATGTTTCCATGAAATGGACAAAAACGGAATTGCAACTATTTGAATCCGTTTATTTATGATTTTGCAAGTTCAACGGTTCACCATTCTTATCTTCTGATCCGTCAGACACATCTGATGAACCGCTGGATGAATGATTTCCACCCGTTCACACCACTTCGTCCATTTTTCCGGCGAATTTAGATTATCCACGCATGCGTTTTTATTTATTTTTTAATTTAAACGGCACTCACCTTGAAACCCTGCTGGCGCCTTTTTGGCGCCCTTTTAAAGCAGGGCGCCAGGCGCCAAGGGCGCCACGGAAACAGGGCGCCAAGCGCCAAGGGCGCCATGGCGCCTTTCAGAATGTGGGCGCCAGGCGCCAAGGGCGCCACAGAAAAAGGGCGCCAAGCGCCAATGGCGCCATGGCGCGGCGCCCTTTGGCGCCTTAAAATGGCGCCAGCGCCATGGCGCCATTCCATCACTAGTCATGGCTAGGGTGTCAACTTTCCGTTTTCCGTTTCCGCTTTCCGCAGGCTTATTTTTTTCCGTTTCCGTTTCTGTTTTCTGGCTGCAAAATTTTTTTTCTGTTTCCGTTTCTGTTTTTTCAGGCTCATTTTCCGTTTTCCGGCTAAAATTTCAGTTTTTCCGCCTTTTTTCCGTTTTCCAGCTCAATTGTCTGTTTTTCCAACTTTTTTTTCATTATCTGGCTCAATTCTCTGTTTTCTGTTTCGGCCAAACTGGTAAACATGCATGCAGGTTCTCAATTATGTGAATTGTTTTGATTTCTAGCAAGATTTCTGCAAATTTTTTGATTTCTGGATAAATTTATGCAAATTTTTTCTGTTTCCAGCAAAATTTCAGCAATTTTTTTCTGTTTCTGGCATAATTTCAGCAAATTTTTCCGTTTCCGTTTCCGTTTTCCGGCCTTTCATTTTTCCGTTTTCCGTTTTCCGGCAGGTGCAAGATTTTTTCCATTTCCGTTTCCGTTTTCCGGCAAGTGCAAAATTTTTTCCGTTTCCGTTTTCCGCCAAAAAGTGTTGTTGACACCCTAGTTACGGCCTATCCTTGAGTCAAATTTTGGAGAAGCTTCAACACTTAACTGTGATAATAATGCAAAATTGAACTCACACACATCCCTCTGTCAAGCCACCATTTGTTATGCAACCTCCGTAGAGCCCCATTATTATTTAATTTCAAAATGGCCTCGCTTACTGCATCTGCTATTTCTGGCGTCATAGTAGAATTCGGAGATGTTTGAGTGCGATTATATGCGATTGCGTAGTGCTGTTCTGAGAAACGCTCGCCCATCTGCGGCCAGTTCCGCAAATTGAGAAGTGAGAAGTAAAATGGCAAATGCGAAGTGAAATGGCAAAAGTGAAGTGAAATGGCAAGTAAATTGGCAAAAGCGGGAGAATTACTTTTTCTTTTTTACTTCGCTTTTGCCAATTTACTTGCTATTTCACTTCACTTTCAAAACTGAAAAACTGTCATGAAGAGACAATGGTCTACATTAGTGATGGAAAAGCGCCATGGCGCTGGCTCCTGGCACTAGCGCCAAAGCAAAAATGCGCTTTTGGCGCTTGGCGCTATATTGCTCTGGCGCCATTGGCGCTTGGCGCTGGGGTTCGGAAAAGCGCCATGGCGCGTGGCGCTATTTTTGTATGGTGCCAGGGACTAAACGCCTGGCGCTGGCGATTGGCGCTAGCGCCAAAGCAAAAAGCGCCATGGCGCTTTTGGTGCTTGGCGCATATTGCTCTGGCGCCATTGGCGCTTGGCGCAGGGGTTCGGAAAAGCGCCATGGCGCTTTTGGTGCTTGGCGCATATTGCTCTGGCGCCATTGGTGCTTGGTGCTGGGGTTCGGAAAAGCGCCATGGCGCTTTTGGCGCTTGGTGCCAAAGTCCTGGCGCTTTTTCCATCACTAGTCTACATACAGTACGAGCAGTAAGTAACACTGTCTGTTTGTTGAATTGCTCTGTTCATGATACAGCTAACCTTCATTGTGTCGCATGGAGGCCTTGAATTTGCATAGTCATTGGCACTTTCCTCCAAGATGAATGCATAGCGACCCTGTGTCGGAATTGGATTGGGTACTTATTATTCACAGATTGCCGGGAATTTCTATCCTGCTTGTAGTATCTTTTATTTCAGTGTGTTCACTGCCAGGGTTGGTTTTAGTAAAATTCTTTTCACTAAAATTGTATTTCATTTTTATTAAAATTGTATTTTATTTTTTGTTAATGTTTCATTATATTTTATTTTATTCCAAAATGGCATTAATAAAATAAGATGAAACATATTTTTTTAATTTATAAAAAAAATCAGAATCTTGCATCTAAGGACATAAAACAATGTGCAGGCTAGAAGCATGCAGATGAATACAAAAGTTTTTTGAACATGTTGAACAGTTATGCAACAAGGGTTGCGGCACGGGTATTTTGAATTTGACCCTTTGGGGGTTTGCATAGACAGCAAATCTTTCTTCCGGAGGCATCAAAATTTGTTTTTCAAATTGGATTAATCATTCATTTTTTTTGTAGAGGGGGGTTCGTGGGGGTTAAATATACCGTATTTCGTCGAAATACCCCCCCCCCCTCGAAATACCCCCCCCCCTCGTTGACCCCCCCCCCCTCTCGAGACCACTATGAAACAATCACCTCCCCCTCGAAATACCCCCCCCCAAATTGAGTGTAAAGGGAACGTACATGACAATAACGGTAGTTTGTGTTCTATGTACTGCAGAACACACGTTAAAACAATGTCGGTGTCACGTTAGAACAGTGTACATACCATCTACATACTAATATTAGTCTACAGAACCTTATAAATGGCGGTTTTTGTTGCATTTTTCGACGTCTGAGTACGTTTCAGATGACAATTTTGTACTTGGTTTTCAAAAATTTTCTTGTGAAATAATAACCCCCCCTCGAAATACCCCCCCCTCCCTCGTTTAACCCCACCCTTTCGGGACCACTATGAAACAATCACCCCCCGGGGGGTATTTCGAGGAAATACGGTATAGTCTTTTTCAAGGTATCGAATGTAGGAAAGAGGAAAAAATCCCTAGTGGTAGGTGGACAATATCTAAAAATAGGTATATAAGCACATAAATAGTACAACAAATGGCTGAAAATAGGGAGTAAAACATTAGCTGGTGATTTTCAAGTAGATATATAAAAGGTTTGAAAATGCGTAGTTTTGAGCAAATATTAGGGTAAAATTTTACAAATCACTAATTTTGAGCAAATTTTGGGTAAATCATTCCAGATACCTAGATTACCTCTGCAACTTTTCTTCTGGATAGATAGATAGCTGACTGGCTGAGTGACGATTTGAGGGGTGGGGTTACCCCCCACCTTTTGAGATCCCTGGATTGCAATCCATTTGAACTATACTGATGGACGCTGATCCTGAGTTCGATCATTCCAACCAGCAGCAGTGCAGTGATTTTCAATCCGACCCAATTACCGTATTACCTCGAATTATCCCCCCCCCCTTGAATTAACCCCCCCCCTCGAATTAACCCCCCCCCTCAAAATGGGCTGGGGAAATAATAAACCCCCCCTCGAAATACCCCCCCCCCCCTTCGGAATGATGTACGTCATGTACATAATAAATACGTCATGTATGCAATGTACATGATGTATATGTCTGTCAATTTGCATTGCAGTCTCATTTTGTGTAGCTATGTACGTTGTTATGTCCAAATATATCCTGTTTGGACACATTTATTACCTGTTTTGGGTATGTAAATGCCTACTTTTTACTACGATTCTTATGAAAATTTCTGACGAAATAAAAAAACCCCCCTCGAATAAAACCCCCCCCCTCGAATTAACCCCCTCTCAAATTTTGCTGGCGAAATAATAAACCCCCATGGGGGTATTTCGAGGTAATACGGTATATTAGATAAAGGAGTCAAAGCGCGCGCGCCCATTTATAAGAATTTTCGTACAATTTTACAAAAATTGAATTTTACTAAAAAAATTATTTTTGATATTTTTTAGCGTTTGCTGGAGGGCGAGCTTTTATCGCCTGGTCGTTAAAGTTTATTTTATTCCTCGATTTTCCATTTTATTTTTATTTTATTTTCTGAGATTTTGCCAACCCTGTTCACCACTAAAATGCCACAGTTAATGACGTAAATGCATCATTGCGCTTGTGGCGCTTGGTGAGAAATTCTGTGGCGCCATTGGCTGGCGATCGGCGCCACAGTCTTTGAAAGTGAGTCTCTGAAATCACAGTTATCATTTCGCTTTTGGCGCTTGTCACCACAAAGTTGACACATTTCTGAGCACACAGTAAATACTACTCACATCAGATTCCCTGACGCGGGCTATTCTTCTTCATAAGAACGCACAAACACAGACGGTTCTGCGGCATTCATTTTTGCCCACATTGTTTCAAACACGGGTGCTTCATTTTCCTGAAATAAATTTTTACCGTATTTGCTTGAATAGTTCCCCCTTGAATAATTCCGCCCTCGAATAATCCCCCCCCTGTTAGGCGAGTGAGGAAATAATAAGTCCCCCCTCGAATACCCCCCCCCCCCTAAAGATATTTCATCAATTTTAACATTTTTTAACAAGACATTTTAACAAAAATGGCACGTTTTTGTGTTAAAAATACACATTCATTGAAATGACTTAATAGAAAGATGCTCGAAC